>ML812501.1:11874-28435 GCA_009831015.1 Picea engelmannii
TATGGTTGTGAAGAATTTTGCAGGATCTTAAAGTTGTTCAAAATGAAGCTACTTCCTTATTCATCGATAGTCAATTAGCGATAAAGTTAGCCAAAAAATCTAGTTTTTCATTCAAAGAAAAAACATGTTGATACAAAGTACCATTATCTGCGAACTCTCGTTATCAAGGGAATCATCAAACCAACTTACTATCCAACAGAGGATCAAACGACCGACATTTTCACTAAGTCTCTTAGAAGACTTAAGTTCACTAAGTTCAGAGCCAAACTTGGTGTTCTTTCCAAAGAGATTTTGGATCAAAAGGGGGGTTGTTAGGAATTATTGTCCAAAATAGGTGTTAGTGAATAAATTTTTTATTTAATAAAACATTAATGTAAAGGATACTTTCATGCTCACGTGAGGTGTCCAAGTTAGTTTTAGTCAATTGTAGTTAGTTCTAGTCAATTGTCTTTTTTGGTTATAGTTTTTTGGGTATTTAAACCCATTTGTTATTCCACGTGAGGTGGATTTTGTCCCATAGCCCTTACGTTTCTCAAATGTGATATTTTTTCCCTTATTAATAAAATTGTGTCTGAGGACACTTTTGACATTAGATTGTCATAGAGCTTCATGCAACGGGTGATTTGATGTTCCCATTTTGTAAAACAAATCCCCATATTGATCCACCATTGTTTCTTCAAGATCCTTTAGACATTTACCTAAAGAAGTCATAGTGAATTTTGAAACCATCTCCAAAAATGAAAGACTAAAGAGGCCAAAGCCCCCATTCTTGTTTTCATGTCTAAGCATACCAATTGAAAGAATGAGAAGAATCACGACATTACTAATATCCTTTGCTTTCTTACCCAACCTAGGTATATAAGTATTTGAATTATCCATATTTGAATATTCATTCATGAGACACACCTTGTTATTACCCTCAACCATTCAATGAAATGGAATTTTAGAAATACATTTTTTTACAACAAAATGTAGTGCTTATTTTTGCATATCATGCACTTTCATCAAATGTTTCCTTTTCAAAGACACACTCCTAATTTGATGTTTTACATGATTGTATGGCCTTGTTGTCACAATTTTTATATCAGTACAATCTACATTATCCATAGGTGGCTACACCATTTGCAAAGGATGTCCTTTGAATACTTCCCAAAATTTGACACTAGGTTCCTTTGCATTTTTTTTAATATCACATCTAAAGGGGCATCACTAAATTCAAGCAAGTAGTTTGCAAGACATCTTTAGAGAGAAATTTCTGATAAGCAACATTTCTCATAATGGATGACGATTTTCTGAATCAAAACTCCAAATTCATTATCATCTAGTGGTGCAAAGTGCACTAAGTCTCATTCTATAACATTTGAAATTATTCCAGTGGTAATATAATTTGGTTGTGAAGAACACTGGTGGAGTAGATTCACCTTTTCTCTCATGAAATTAATGTTGTAATTTTGGTTCATTCATGTCGTTGAACCTTCAAACTGATTAATGATTTTAACATTTAATAATGAACCTTTATTGAAATCCACCATTTTTTTATTGGCCAAGATACAAGGTTGCCAACCTATAACTTCAACAAGCAAATGTCATTGGGAAACATCGATTCCTTTGCTAGAAAACCAAATAAGAAAGACTCCAAACATTTCCTTCAATATAATTGTTTTCATCTACATTATTCACAAGACCTATGGCAATGCAATCTTTATTATCTAACATCTATGCAACAATCTGACTTTTGTAAGAAGAAAAGAAAACCCAGATTCATGTAGAATATTGTTATCTCCATTATTTAAATTGAAACCCTTTATATTCTTCAACTTAGCATGTTGTAGGAGTAGTAAATGTGGCCAAAAAATTGTGATGCATCCCATTTAGTAAAAACACATTTTTCTTTTTGATGCAGGGATTTCCGAGGGTCATAAATTTTGACTCGGTTATCCGATTGGGATGAAATTTTACAAGGAGTTGTGTCTCGAAGATTTCACTACCATTTCAATCCGATCCATCAATTTGGATATCGTTTCAACACTTTTCCGGGGCCAAATTCCTTCATATAAGGTCTCAAATTGGGGTTTTAGTGTTTTTTCGAGACTTTTTAAATTAGTAATTATCAGTTATATCTTAGTTTATACACCTAATCAGAAAAGCGAGTTGAAAAGTAGTGTCTCTCTAGTTAGCTCTTAGTTATTGGTCAGATTTAGAGTCACACGATAATTTTCTAAAATTAGTTGTTTTCAAAAATCTCAAATAGTAGTTATAAGAGGTTGAACTTCCATTGTAATAGTCAGGATGGAGAAGGAATAAAAGAGAATTATTTTCCATTCTTGTGTGTTTTCATGGTTTTTAGATCTTGTGAATGAATCTAGAGGATGATCTAGGTGGATATCGGTGGCCACCCACCTATTCCAACTCGCACAAAATAGTCTTTTGACAACTTAGTATTTTTAGCAGGTTTTCAGTTTCTAAACTTTCTGGGCCATTTTGAGGGCCTAAATGAAGTTTTTTCGAGATATATCACCTCAATGATATCCAAAGGCTTTTATTGATCCCCCAAAATGAATCTCCTCATTGATACCTTTTGAATGAGCTATCGTGTGCCCCAAATGGAGATCGTATGCCAAAGTTACGCCCTCGAGAATTTGATACACCAAACTACCCAAAATAGGGTCCATAAAACTGTTGGATTTTCATCTTCTGGGGTTAGGGTTTTCGATTTTCTTTATATTAAAAAGGCCTTTAGAGCCTCATTGTAATCATCTTCTTGCGAATGTGAGTAGCCGTCACATCTCTTCTCAGAGATAAGCTGCCACCATTCTAGCGAGTTTTTCACTCTGTATTTCTATAGTTTTGTACATTTCACTCATTAATAGAAATTGTGTATTACTGTATATATGTGCCTCTTGTTATATATCTGACACATCTTTGTTATATTATTGTCTCTCTTGCAATACCTTTGTATATTTTTGTGTTATATCTCTGCTCTCATTTCGTGTCGAAAATAATCCGGCTACTTCATGATCATTTAGTCCTATAACCTCTTCCAATTTCCATCCTTTGCGACCCCATTCTTGAGGGGATTGATATTTTACATCAGTGAGGAAGAAATGTTGGCATTATGAAGTGCTTGAACCATGCTAGTAGAGAGACGAAATCCATCGATTGATCCTAGCCAAGAATATTACCCATTTCTAATTTCCCTACCATCTCCCACCTTCCACACTATCTAATTATCAAGAAGAGAGAAATCCCCAACAAAAGCCTTCCATATGCTGGATCCATATTTTGCAAACTTTCTAGGGTCTTTGTACCATTCCTCCATCAATTTTCCTACTAGGTATTTAGAACTCATTACTCTTCCCCAAAGAGAGAAATTGTGAGTGAATCTCCAAAGGCTCCTTGCCGCTAATGATTGGCTAAATAAGTAAATATTTTTTAAACCCCATCCCCAAGATTTTTTTGCGTCAGAATTGTTGACCATTTAACCAGATGAATGCCATCTAAATTGTGGTTGCTTGATCACAAGTATTGAAAACTTTTCTTCCAGATTTTTGTCTGAATACCCTCTGGGACACAAGAGATAGATGTCCATAACATAGGTATACTTTCCAAAACTTACATAATAAGAATCAAATATCCTCCTCTTCAGAGAAATCTATTCACCCATAAAGAAATGTGAGATTCCACTTTTTTATATGATTAGATCCAATCGACAAATTTGTAATAATTTGGTTTAAAAAAAAATCCAAGTATTTGAAACCTGAATCCAAGTCCTTACGCACGTAAGAAAGAGGTTTCCTAACTCATCCATCATACCATCAGGGAGTAGATTGGAGATTAAGAAAGTCTTTTGTGAATCCATTCCTATATATTTCTCATACAATGACAAAATGTGCTTTAGATATCTGATATCTTGAAGAGATTCTGCAATAAATAACACAATGTTGTCCAAAAATAAAAGATGAGACAAGGTCTTAGACTAAGAAATATTTATACCTCTTAGTACTCCCTTGGATTTTGCGTCGGAAATAACTTTTCTAAGGCCATAATATTGCAGTAGAAAAAGGAAATGCGATAAGGGACACCCCTGTCTTAGACCTTGTGACTCTCACAAGAAATTAGAATGGGTGCAATTGATCAAACTAACGAAGGAAATTGATTGCATACACCCCATTATCCAATTCAGCGTGTTAACATTCATTCCCAACTATAAGAGAATCAAACATAAGTAAGTCTGTCTGAATTAGAGTTTGCATGTTTTCACAGTTCGTCATCATGTTGCTTGAGATTTTTGGATATACAATGTGTCAGGAGTTTTGAAACGTCCAACGTTTTGAGTGGATACTCCACCCATCATCAGGGACCATTGAAGTTGTGAAGTTTGAAAAGAGTGTCGAGGATAGGATTTAAAGGAATTTTTTTTACCATTGAGGAAATGTGGATAAGTGGACAAAGAATAAGACAATCATTAAGAATTTAATGATAAAATAATGTAATGATCAGAAAATTAATGATAAAATAATGTAATGATTAGAAAATCATGGGATAAATTAATTTAAAATGATAATAAAATAAATTAGAACTAACACGTTATTTAATAAAATTAATCAAATGATGAGTAAGAATCATTAATTAATTGATTGATTAAATAATTAGCTAAGGTTTAAAAATTGAAAAGGGGGGAGAGATGAAAATAAATATAAAAAATTAGGAGGGATAATTGAGAGAGGATAAATATCAACATAGTCGTTAAGAAATTAATGATAAAATAATTTAATGAAAAGCTTACAAGGAGATAAATCAATTTTTTTTTATAAATTTTTAAACTAATGAATTACTTAATTAAGATAATTAAAAGATGAGCTAAGAATTAATTGATTAAATAATTAACAGAGGCTTAAAATTAAAAGGGGGAGATATGAAACTAGGTATCGAAAAATAGGAAAGATGAAAGAGAAGGTAGATACAAGGCCTTGGATAAGAGGATCTAGGAAATAAGAAAATGAAAACGAAGGAGGATAAACGAATGAGAAGGGTTAAGAGGAAGGAGACGAGGAAGGAGAAAGGGGAAGTCGAGAGAGAATAAAGCAAGGTGAAATACATTAGGTTTGACGATCTAGGCAATAAATGACAGGCTTTCATGATTGGCTAAGTTTGTACTCATCATCACGATTAAAGTTATTAGGATGTTTTTCAATTTCTAGAGCTTCTCAAATGACGCGTGATGAGTGATAGGGTGTTGAGGCCAAGATTTTGGTTCGGTCAAAACAAATTAGGTATTTAGATTTGAAAGAGTGTTCAACAATAGATGACTTAGTGATGTGGTTGTGGGTGGTCTCAATGATGTGTTCTTTGAGATGGGCTTTAAAGGATCTACTATTTTGGTCGATGTATGATTTTCCACAGGAGCAAGGAATTTGCTAAACCCATGGGCCTAATGTCGGACAAGTTTTGTCTTTAGCAGATATGAATGACCGTTTAAAGGTTTTAAAGGGTTTGAAAATGGGTTTGATAATATTTTTAGCAATAATTTTAGAAATGTGGTTAGTAGTTCCTTGGATGTAGGAAAGATAAATAAGATCAAGGAGGGACGAGGAGGAAGATTCGTTCGATTTATGATTGCAGGTTGAGAAAAATGATTTTTTAATTTGAGAGCTGGAATAACCATTGAGCATAATGGTTTTGGTTAGGTGGGATTTTTTTTTCTCAAGGAATTGGGGAGCAAAGATTCAGATGACTCGGGTAATTAGAGTTTTTAGAACAATGGATTTTTGAGCAGGATGGTGATGGGATTGGGCTTGCAGATATCTATTGGCATGGGTATTTTTCTAGTAAACTTTGTGGGCAAGGGAGCTGTTAGGAAGACGAAATACAAGAACATCCAAAAAGGGAAGAGAGTTATCATTTTTCATTTCTCTAATGAATTGGATATGGGGGGAAATGCTATTTAGATGGTTAAAGAAGGATATTAGAGAGGGATGGTCATGAGGCAAAATAACGAAGGTATCATCAACAAATATAAAAGAGAATTTATGTTTGAGATGAAAGTTATTTAAGGCTAAGGACTCAAAGTTTTTTATAAAAATATTAGTGACCATGGGGATAGGGATGACCCCATGGTGGAGATTAAAACTTCAAAAATTCAATGGTACTTGATGATGGGTGGAGTGTCCACTCGAAATGTTGGACGTTTCAAAACTTTGAACACATTTTATATCCAAAAATATCAAGCAACAAGTCCAACTGACCCGTTTGTAAGCATTTGATAAATCAATTTTTAAAATCACCACCTCATGCTTAGATAGCTTAATTGGATGAAGAGCCTCCTAGGCTAGGGCCACCACATCATGGATTTGATGATGTTATATGAAGTTGAATTGTTCCTCTGAGATTAATTGGCTAAGAATGGGCTTGAGCCTTTGGGTGATTAGTTTTGACACTAGTTTATAGATGACGTTACAACATGAGATCGCCATATAGTCATCGAAGGTTAAGGCATCCAAATTTTAGTTGTGGGTGGTCTCAACGATGTGTTCTTTGAGACATGCTTTAAAGGATCTGCTATTTTGGTCGATGTATGATTTTCCACAAGAGCAAGGAATTTGCTAAACCCATGGGCCTAATGTCGGGCAAGTTTTGTCTTTAGCAGATATGAATGACTATTTAAAGGTTTTAAAGGGTTTGAAAATGGTTTTGATAATATTTTTAGCAATAATTTTATAAATGTGGTTAGTAGTTCCTTGGATGTAGGAAAGATAAATAAGATCAAGGAGGGACAAGGAGGAAGATTCGTTCGATTTATGATTGCAGGTTGAGCAAAATGATTTTTTAATTTGAGAGATGGAATAACCGTTGAGCATAATGGTTTTGGTTAGGTGGGATTTTTTTTTCTCAAGGAATTGGGGAGCAAAGATTCAGACGGCTCGGGTAATTAGAGTTTTTAGAACAATGGATTTTTGAGTAGGATGGTGATGGGATTGGGCTTGTAGATATCTATTGGCGTGGGTATTTTTCTAGTAAACTTTGTGGGTAAGGGAGCCGTTAGGAAGACAAAATACAAGAACATCCAAAAAGGGAAGAGAGTTATCATTTTTGATTTCTCTAATGAATTGGATATGGGGGGAAATGCTATTTAGATGGTTAAAGAAGGATATTAGAGAGGGATGGTCATGAGGCCAAATGACGAAGGTATCATCAACAAATATAAAATATATTTTATGTTTGATATGGAAGTTATTTAAGGCTAAGGATTCAAAATTTTCTATAAAAATATTAGTGACCATGGGGATAGGGATGACCCCATGGTGGAGATTAAAACTTCAAAAATTCACTGGTACTTGATGATGGGTGGAGTGTCCACTCGAAATGTTGGACGTTTCAAAACTTTGAACACATTTTATATCCAAAAATATCAAGCAACAAGTCCAACTTACCCGTTTGTAAGCCTTTGATAAATCAATTTTTAAGATCACTACCTCATGCTTAGATAGCTTAATTGGATGAAGAGCCTCCTAGGATAGGGCCACCACATCATGGATTTGATGATGTTATATGAAGTTGAATTGTTCCTCTGAGATTAATTGGCTAAGAATGGGCTTGAGCCTTTGGGCGATTAGTTTTGACACTAGTTTATAGATGACGTTACAACATGAGATCGACATATAGTCATCGAAGGTTAAGGCATCCTATTTTTTAGTTATAATATCAATGAATGTATAATTTAGAGCTACAATCATATTAACGGATCATTGATATTCCCACACCACTTTCAACAAATCCCCTTGTAGGAGATCATAGAATCCCAAGTAAAATTCCACCGACAGGCCATCCAAACTGAGACTCTTTCCTTTTTTCATAGAAGATTGACTACTTCATAATTCATCCTCTATCACCTCAGCTTCCAGGGAGTTATTCATTTCATAATAAATTGATCGTGGAATCAATTTAAGGATCTAAAGAATCTCATGAATGGGATAGCCTTGAGGTTCTTCAAAAAGAGATATGAAATGATGAACTCCAACTTTCGCTTTTTCTTTAAACGATCTTACCACCTCACTTTCATGATTTTGAATTTCCCATACAATATTGAGATTTTTATGGTAATTTCCATATTGGTGAACAAACTTAGTATTATTATCACCCTCCTATATCCAAATGGTATGGCCCTTAAGGAACCATGTTATTTATTCTTTTTCAAGAAGATCTTTTTGAATCGCTTCCAGAGACCTTATTTTTGATCAATTCTCTTCGGTGAAAATACCAGACTAATTTTCTTCATATATTCCACTTATCTTGAGCTTTGTTTCTTTAAGAAGAGCGCATGTCTTCTCCCTGAACAAGGAATACCATTATTTCATTTTCCTTTCACTTTGGATAAGTTATTTGTGAACTGCTACATACACGAAGAGGATACTTGCTAGCTAAGGGGAACCCAGTTGTCTTCAATTAATTTTTAAAGTCTTCTTCTTGAAGCCATGCATGATTAAATTTGAGGGGGGGAACTAGCTTTCAGTCTTCTACTTCCATTTTGAATAGAATCGGTGGATGATAAAAAAATCCCACCCGTTGCTACCCAAGACTTAATAAGGAAGGAATTCCCTATCAAGGACTCTGATATTAGGAATTGAACAATCCTTTTCGAAATAGCTTCATCGTTTTTTCTAAAGTTTCTCCAAGTGGGAACTAACTTGGATGGCTCAACATATACCAATTTATTCCTTAAAAAAAAATAACAAGAAACTCTTCCAATGGGTCCTGTCTATGATGAATCCCCCACACCTCTCACAATGAAAAAGTTAGATTAGTATCCACCTATGATAATGGGTGTATCATTAAAAATTCCAGGGTCTGCCAAGGATTCCCAATATGGTCTCCTATCCGAATACGTGTCATATGTTAGAATATAAGGATTCCCAATATGGTCTCCAAGGATAGCGCACCAAGCAAGAGTAACAAGAGATGATCAGAGAGTCCAAACCATAACCAAGAGAGAGTCCAAGCCAAAACCGAAATCTTCTAGTTGCAGCAGCTGCAACAACAACTTTCCTCCAAACTTTCACACAAACTAGCCAACTGCAGTGCACACAAGTGTTGCTTCTGCAGTTCTGAGAATATTGGCCAGAATGAAGACCGACCTCTTGTATTTATACTATTTCTGGTAGATTACCTGGGCCGACTTCTCATTCTGGGTGCTAATTCTTTAGTATATAGCATTTCCTTTAGCCGACTTCTTCTCTTGGAGGCTAATAAAATAATACAATTCATTCTCTTGAGTCAACTTGTATTCTAGGGTCATTCACCAATTAATTAGGGTTTCTTCTTGCTTACCAAAATATTCTATTCTCGTCAGGTTTACATGTGGAGGTAAATACCTCCCGCAACTACCATAATATCAACATCATATACATTTAAAACTTTTAGTTGGATGCCAAATTATTTGACCACCAAATCCACTAGGATGACCGAACTTAGAATGGACAATGACATTTATTTAAAGTCAAGACTCCAAGCTCTTAACAAGCCACCCGATAGACTAAAAACTTCCACTGTGCAAAAAGACCAATATTTTAGCTAAGGCTCAAAGATTACACGAGCTTTTTCACATGCAATTGTTGTTTCTTGAATAAGAATAATCCCTGGGCTATATGATCTTACGATACTTTTGAGGGCAATTAATTTGTAGTTTCCCCCAACCTCACGATCATTGAAAGAAACAAAAGTCATGGGGATACCCTGGTTAGGGGTTTCCTTGCTCCAAGGGCCCTCTAAATCATAGATTGTTTTCCTCTTTTAATGTCCATCACAACCTTTTGCTGGAATTTTAACAGGTGAGATTTGATCCCAACCTATGGAGCAAGGGGATTTCCCATTTCCAACCCACCTACCAAGGATGAATAATATTTTATCCTCAACTTGGACCTAAGTTTGTATCCCTTTTTGGGAGGAACATGACCTTGAGAGAATAGCAAGTTCGACTATGTTGGGACTCCTACAGAAAGGGATTGCTCCCTATCCCATTTTTTCTCTTCAAAGTTTAAAGACGAAAAAGTGGCAGGTACTGACAATGATATAGGGGAGGCCTTAAGAGAGGGGGAAGCCAAAACAAGGATGGGATTTGGGATAGGGGGATGGACACAATGAATAACTAAAATTTCTTCTTATGATTTTAACTTGTTAGCCTCTAAATTCACCTTAATATCTTTGAAACATTCCAAAGGAGATAAAGGAGAAGGAAAAGACGAGGATGTGATATTTCTAGGAGAAGCACCTGCTTCATTCACTTGAAAGAGCTCCAATCCAACATCTTTTGGCAAGGCTTGCACATTATGAGAGGTTTGATTAGCTTAAGAAGGGATAGATTCCTAAGAGTTTTCTTTGACTTCGCCCCTTTTTTAATCGAAAGTTTCTTCCACTGCATCTTGATACATAAATATTTTCACAAAAACTATGTGTATGCCCAACCTCGTGATAGGTGAAACATCTAAATGGGATCCTCCAATAATCGATCCTCTGAATCCAAGCCCTGCCTCCAAAAAACAACTCAATTTCATCTAATATCCCATATTTCAAGTCCACTTCCACTTGTAACCACACCCACCTTCTGTCAGGTTTGGATGCCTAATTTGGCTCTAACCCTATAAAAAAAACCTATTTTATTCCCAATTGCAGACAAAAATTACTTACGTCAAAATACCAACGGGAGACCCGACAGTATCACCCACACCTTCTAACTAGAAATGGGTTCCCTTGAAGGGTCAAATACACATTCCATCACTATAAAACAAGGCATGAAGGACCCTAGCTCCAGTCTTGGCCCAAAAGTTTATCTTCATCAAAAACCGAATTCAACATAAAACACATCCACCCCCTCACTAACACATGAAAATATGGGATATATCCAAGGCAAGGAGCCCATTTTTATTCTATCCAGGTCTTGAACTTTCCGATGAAACGACCAACAACAACTCTGCCCAAAACTTCAAGAATGTCCATGATACTCACATCCTCTCCCACCACCATTTTCACCTTTTCCTTAAGTGCTATGTCACATTTCTTCCACTTTTTCATATCACTTGAAATCTTATGGGACTGGTCTCCAACCATGGTTTCCTCTTGGATATTTGAAGGAAGGGACAAATAAATTTTTCTAGTATGGACAACTCGGTTTAAGCGCTTGATCGAGGATACCTAACTTGTCACCCTACCATCATACAAGGGACCAGAATGAGGGTTGATGAAACCACTGACATCTAACAAGGCAGTGCCACATGTCTCTTCAAACAACGTTTGGCTTGCCCTTTCCATAGTAAAAAAGGGATGCTTGTCATATTCATTCTATGATGGAAATATTTTCACTGAAATGGGGCTGTCGTTGTTGTAATCCACTAGATCCTATACCATTATGAAATAATAAAAATTAGTTAATATTCTACGTTTTGGATAGTTAATATTATGTGTTCTGGATAGACCTCCATTGTTATCTTGCGACATAAATCTTCCCATGTCACCAATATAGTGATACCGGAAAAAACAACCGAACCTAGGCTAAGAGGATTCCAGAAGTTGTAAAAAGAAAGGAACTAGGAACGAGGTCTACGTAACCTGTAAACAAACCTTCCTTGGAATGAGTAAACTTCGTCCCATAACCTTAGACCCCCCTTAGTCGCAAACCAAATTCCCCACCTCAATTAGAGTTATTATACTTTGCTCTTCCTTTCCAAGTCTTAATATTTTGAGCTTTCCTTATGCAATAATTTCAAATCAATGTCTAGACTCTATGGTATGCTTTTTAAAACAACTAATCATACCATATTTTTGTTCACATTTTCACTTCAAACTTAGATTCTCGAATCCCAAGAAAACATTATGTCATGCAACACTTTCATTTTTACTTTTCATCATTGCTTGATTATCCTCTAGCAAAGTTTTCATGTCTATTGTCAACTTCATGTTAACATCTATTAAGGAATCCTTTCTTTTCTAAAATCTTAAACTTCATTAAAGAGAATATTTTGTTTTCTATCAACCATAATAACATTTTAACAACCAAAGTTATAGGAAAACAACCAATATGGAAGATTATTCAAGAAAGTTTGAGTACATTGAAAAATAAATGTTGATCACATATACCTTATAGTTAGAGATTGAACCCAAGCCCAATATCAATCATTATGTTACAAGCCCTTTTAATGACAGGCAATGCCTATGTTAAGTATAAATTGACACCTCTAAGTCCACTTTAGTCATTCAACTTTAAGGATAATAGATTTCTAACCAAAACCATGATTTTAATACCATGTTGAATTGTTATACATTTGTACACATTTTGTATTAACCTAAATCACAATTACAACGATCCATAACAACAATGCAAAATAATATAAAAATAGTGTGTCTTGAGAATTAACTATTCAATAAACTCAAATAATAATATAGTATCTGGTCTAATGATTGAAATAACTATGCATATCTATGGAACATTTGTTTTTCAACGAATCCATCAATGCCACAAGTCAGGTATATCGACCCTACATACATAGATGTCGCACATATGGCTCCTTCTATGAAAAAACTAATTTACAATCTCCTTGTCTTTGATTTTTGTCTCAAGTAGCTAGATCACTACTCCATGAGAGATTTTAAAATGATGGCTTCATTCTTTGAATAACCATATTTGACAACATAAATAAAGGAAATTCTACTTTATTGAGATTGTAGTACAATTAGTCAGAATATCGCCCTGTAAAGATGGAAGTTTTGGGTTTGAGACCTGTCAGTCCCGATCTAATAAGTTAATGAATTTAGTGCTTAATCCTCGTAGAAAAGTGAAAAAGAGAATAAAGCCTCCTCAAAATTATGTTTATGATTTGATAAATGTAATAAATATTTGTAAATAAAATCAATGCCCCAGGTTAAAAACAAAATAATGATGATTTCTATTTAGGTTTGACGGGCCCATAAACTTTGCTTAGACTGCCTCTCCTAGTATAGTTACCCATTTTACACACCACCTCATGCATGTCTTATGGTTATGCTCGAGCTATGGACTTCCAAAACCTCTTTATGAAACTCTTTGATCCAATACATGCTTTATTATTGTTGGATATGTGTTATATTCTTTTCACGACTGGAAGTAGTGTCTATGTTGTGTCGGGCGCACAGGGGTATGCAAGCAGAAAAAGTCCTTGTATGTTTTAAAAAAATCACCAAGGATGTGGTATACAAAATTTGATACTTATATGCTGGGACTTGGATTCACAAGAAGAAAAGAGGATCACTGTGTGTATTTTAAACTAATTGGTGATCATTTGATTTATTTGGTCTTGTATGTGGATGACATGTTGATGATAGGAAACAACAGGGAGATTATCCAGGATGTGAAAACTCAGTTGTTCTCTAAATTTGACATGAAGGATCTTGGTGCTACAAATTTCATTTTGGGCATGGAAATTAAAAGAGATCGGAAAAACATGAAACTCTGGTTAAATCAGAGAAAATATGTCGAGACAATATTGCAAAGGTTTAATATGTAGGAATGCAAACTAGTCATGGTCCCTATTTCTATAGGTGTAAAGTTATCTGCAGATCAGTGTCCCAAGACACATGAAGAGGAGGATGACATGTCTCGTGTTCCATATGTAAGTGCGGTTGGCAGTTTGATGTATGCAATGGTCTGTACTAGACTAGACATTGCACATGCAGTGGGAGTTTTGAGCAGGTATATGTCAAAACCAGGGAAGGAGCATTGGACAATAGTAAAGAGGGTTTTCAGGTATTTGCGTTTCACTGCTAGCTATGGATTCTGCTACCAAGGAAGACCAGGATTAAACAGAGTGTTGGACATACATGGCTTTGTGGATGTAGACTGGGCTGGAGATCTAGATCGTAGGAGATCTACAAGAGGGCATGTGTTTAACTTGTTTGGAGGAGCAATAAGTTGTATGAGCAAAATACAATCTGTAGTGGCACTTTCAACTACATAAGTTGAATACATGGAAACCACTCATGCAAGCAAGGAAGCAATATGGTTACAAAGATTGTTTTCAGGTATTGGGTTCGTACAACAAGCTGTAAGGATAGATTATGACAGTTAGAGTGCAATTTTTCTGGTGAAGAACCCAACTTATCATTCAAAGACAAAGCATATTGTTGTTCAATATCACTTTGTGAGAGACATGGCTGAAGAAAATAAGGTGTTGTCGATGAAGGTGGACACTTTGAAGAATGTCACGGATTCATTAGCAAAGTCTGTGAGCACTGAGAAGTTATCTTGGTGTAGAGGATCTATGGACATTGTTGCCCTGGATTGTTGACTACGTAACCCCCTATATGCAAAGAAAACTACAAGTGGGAGAATGTTGGATATGTGTTATATTCTTTGCACGACTAGAAGTAGTGTGTGCATTGCACTAGGCGCACAGGGGGGTGGATCCCCCTTGTGTGGGGGTATCGAGGTAGTGCCTCTATTTTTTTTCCCTCATTTTTCGTGTCCATTTTGGGCGGTCCTCAGTTTTCGTGTCCATATATGGGTGGTTTTTTGGCACATGGTTTTTCGTCGATGGTTTTCTATTTCTGGTTAAGGAATTAGGGTTTTTGACTAATCCAGGTCATTGGATTAGGGTTTTGGATGTTTCTGGCTCCTATATGTATATTATATTGTAAACAATGTATGGTGTGAATGAATATAGAATACATTGGTTTTCCCGGTTTGGGTTTCCAGGGGAAAAATCTCTGTGTAATGTGTGTATTTGCGATTGTATCTTTTCTGTTCTTTTATTGAAAATCTATTTGCAATAAATAATTGTACAAGGTTAAAATCTACAATTGTAAATAGTTCTATCTCTTTTATTTTTGTAATAGTGTGTTTGGACAACTTAAGAACAAAATAGATAAATCTTAATTACATGAAAAAGAAATAGGAAACTCTTTGGTCCAAAATCCTTATGATAGTGTTAATAGCTCCATGTCTACTAAGTTTTTAATATGAGGTGTGTTTGAGCGATTTAAGAAGGAAATATGTAAATCCAACTGACACGAAAGAGGTAGGAAGACTAATCTAAAGGATAACCTTGAGAAGGAAGTTGAATCCCTATGAAAGAATCCTAGCTTAGTGAGGATGACTAGTATAGGTAAGTGGAGAAATCACACGATTCTTAAGCAACACAAGGTAAAAGTAAAGACACTTTTTAGAGCCCACCTCATTACTTGGTTGAGCACGATATTTATCAATTTACACCCAATGACTGATTATTATAAAAGATAACACACAATTATGATACTTATTCACAAATGCTCTAAACTAATTCTCATCATTGCCTTAGAAAATCTACCTCACCCTCAACCTTATATCATTGGATGGTTAAATCAAGGTAAGGAAATTCAATTCACTACGAACTGAAAATTTCGATTTCATATCTAATTATTATAGAATGGAGTCCTTTGTGATATCACACCATTGGAGATGTGTGTCATCCTATAGAAAAAACAATCATGTGGAAGTACCATGGTATTTATGAGTTATGTATGAAGAGTGTCATCCAAAGCACTCACATTACAAAGTGTCTTAGGCCATTCCAAAGGCCAATGTTTAATGGATATCTACTAAAAAGTGTTGGAAGCTAACCAACCATTCTTAGAAGTTCAAGGCCTTTGATGATCAAGTTGTAGTATAAGCATAGGACTCTATCACAAACAAAAGTATCTCCATTCACACAACTAACGCAACAAAGAATAGCGACTAATTTCTAGAACAATATTATGATGTCTTTAAGGACACTACTACCATGCCTTTACATTTCCAGGTTTAGTATTATTGAGCTCACGTTAGGTCCGCCATTTCCCGATGGTATGATCTACAATAGATTATTACTAGAGAATGACAAGATCAAGGAATCGATTCAAAAACTTTTGGACAAGGGACATATGACGACGAATGCAATGTCATATGGTAGCTCTATTATTCTCGTATCAAAGAGAGATGTTTCTTGATACACGTGTATTGCCTGCACAGTGCTAAACAAAATTACAGTTACAATGAAGAATATGCATCCACTGCCATGAATAGATGATCTTTTTTATAATATAAAATGAGCTAATTACTTTACCACCTTTGATGTCATTACCACCAAAGTCTTGTGGATGCTTGAGATGCCAAAAAGAAACCTTTACATGAGAAGAGGGATTGTGTGAGTGGTTAGTCAATGATTTTGTTTGAGCATGTTAATGTATCAATGACATTCATGATGTTGATGTGATCATAGTCTTTACAAATCATTTTGTTATGGTTTATCTTGACAATGTTCTTTTCTACAACAAAATTTGGCTAGTGCAACTAAATGATACTAAGCAAGTCTTTCACACTTTGTACAACATAATTTGTATCTCAACTTAGCAAAGTGTTCCTTGCATTATTGGAGAAAGACACATTGGTTATGTCGTGGATACAATAGGAGTTCATGTTGATTAGAGAAAATAGAGGTCATAAAAAACTAGCATGTTCCCTCAAGCATCACATAACTTCACAACATCTTAGGCTTGTCAAACTTATTTAGAAAATTTGCACTAG
>ML812501.1:68217-87003 GCA_009831015.1 Picea engelmannii
GATGGTTAATGTTTCATGACAGTGTTATTGTAATTTTTAATTATTGTTAATAACATATGTGGTGCAATAACCTGGATTTACGTACCATAAATTACTCCAAGTTAGTATATTAGGGTGGTTGTTCATTTAGATAATGTTGAACTGGGGTGTTCGTTGTCAGAGTCCTTGTCACGCGCCTTCCGTACGGGGCGTAATCGTACCTCTTATTTATGTCGTACTTGATTGCATTCAGTTAGCCGCGTAGTCTGCTTATGTCGGGCGGGGTATAGACCCCTCCTTGTAGCCTTAGTGTATATGTCGATGTGTGTGATTTTTTTGTGTAAAGAATCCAGTGCCGTATCAAGAGTCTCGGGCCCTTTAAAGGCAGGGTTTCCACTCTTGCGACACACCTGACAGAGATTACTAGTTTCTGCCTGAGCAGTCGGCCAGGAGCCTGTCTAATCTTCTTTCGAGAAGACATAAGACTAAAAGCCCTGCTTTTCTGTGCAGAAATAGTAAACTCTAATGTTGGATTCTTCCATCTGTGACTGTACTGTACTTAACAGCTGGTGTCGTTTTCTGCTTACAGCTGCTAGTGGCACGCCTTATGTCTAGGGGCGTTGTTGCTTGTGTGACGGTGATATGTCAGAGTCATCTTGTTGTGTTCATCTTGCTTGCGTCTTGTTCTAGGTCGGGTTACTAGTTTCTGCCTGAGCAGTCGGCCATGAGCCTATCTAATCTTCTTTCGAGAAGACATAAGACTAAACACCCTGCTTTCCTGTGCAAAAATAGTAACCCTAACACCCTGGATTCTTCCCTTTGTGTTCTTACTGTGCACCCCCAATATGTCTTAATGTTGTGCTGTGCGCCTTGTGCCTATGGTCATATATTGTTGCAATTACTCATTGTGTGCCTTCAGTCTTCTTGTGCTGAACATCATGGTTGCATCTTGTTGGTTGTCGAGTGGCGTCGTACAATTAAGTGTGTTGTTACTTCTCCACGCGCGCACACACCTTATCAAAAAAAATTTTTTTTGCACCTGTTTTCAGAGTTGTTGTCGTAACGAGGAGGTCGTTACATACAGTAAAGATTTATTTTGGACTTATCAAGATTGCAATTTGAATTCAATATTTCTAGCAGATGACACCAATCATATACCATAGGGAAAAGGTTCTGTAAAGGTGTTTTTACTAGGAATTGGGGAAAGTATCATCTCAAATGTTTGGTATGTTCCCTCTTTTAAGAAGAATTTATTGTCTTTGATAATAATCCGATTCACCAGTCAAGACATCAAATTGTAATTGAATATATGGAGTTATTAAAGTTAACTCAATCAAGGAAAATTATAAAATAGTGGTGACAGGATATGAGGATGGAAAAATTCTTCAAATGAAAGGCACAATCATTCCAAGATTGCACGATTTTGTAGGATCAATGGAGACATGTATTAGACCCATTCGATTATGGCATGTTCATTTTGGACACTTGAATGTTGAAAGTCATGTCCATCTTCAACAACAAGGAATGGTAAATATATTTCCCACATTCCATAAGGAAAATGCAATATGCCAAGCTTGCATTCATGGAAAACAAAGAAGATTGCCATTTCCCACAAGTTCTTGGAGGGAAAACAAGAGGTTACAACTTGTTCACAATGATATATGTTGAAATTTTTATACTTCACTTGGGGGAAGGAAGTATTTTATATTGTTTATTGATGAATTCAACATGATGGTTTGGGTGTATTTGTTAAAGGAAAAATCAGAAGCATTAAAACAGTTTCAGTCATTTCAGAACTTGGTTGAAACTGCAATTGGAGAGAAAATCACCACTTTGTGTACCAACAATGGAGGGGAATTCACTTTAAGTGAATTCAATACATATCTCCAGGAAAAAGGAATAAGAAGGCAATTGACTAACCCCTTTACTCCACAACAAAATGGAGTAACTGAACAAATGAATCAAACATAGATGGGCATAGCTAGAGAAATGTTGTTCTTGAAAGGGTTAAGTTCAAGTTATTGGGATGAGGTAGTTCATACAACAATCTACTTGAGAAATCAATATTCTTCTTCATATTTATATGGAATGACTCCATATGAAGCATGGTATGGGTTTAAGCCCATGATAAAACATCTTAGAGTTTTTGGATCAATTTGTTATGCACTTATTACAAAATAAAAAAGAACAAAGTTAGATTCTAGGAGCATGAAATGCATTCTAGTTGGGTATTTTGAACCAAAAAAGGGATATAAGCTTTTATCAAGATTTTTTTTTGTTGTCAACAAAGATGTTTTTATTGATGAAACAAAAAGTCTAAGTGTAGATGAAATTGAGAAACAAATTATTCAATTAGAGAAAAAAGTGACTAAGGAACAACAAAGGTTGCAATCCAAAAATAAATCAAAGGATGATCAATGATTTGAAATGTCTTGGACATCAGATGAACAGGTGGAAGGTGAAGAATCAACAATTTCTTCACAAGTTAACTTAAAATATTCAACTCAAGTTAACATTGATAATGGTTCTTTGGATGGTAACTTATCGCCATCTACAGTTGCACACAAGACTCCAAAGTGGGCAACTCAAGTTCTTAAGGAAGTTAAGTCTGATGAAAAACACAAAACAAGTACAAGGAGTCAACACAATTTGGGCTCTCTCAATTTTTCTCTTACTGCTATCGAACCATCCACTTTTGCAGAGGAGTAGAATATGATGAATGGAGGAAGGCAATGTAGTGTGAATACAATGCAGTAATTAAAAATCAGACTTGGAAGATTGTTGAATTTCCAAAGGATGTTAAACCCATTGGTTGTAAGTGGGTTTACAGGATAAAATATAAGGCAAATGGTGAAATTGATAAGTATAATGCAATATTGGTCACAAAGGGATTTTCTTAGAGAAAAGGTATTGATTACGAAGAAACCTTCGCTCCAACAACCAAGTGGAACATTATAAGGGTCATGTTGGATTTAGTTGCATAAAATGGATGGAAAGTGCACCAAATGGATGTGAAAAGTGCCTTTCTGAATGATGATCTACCAGAGGATGTATAGATGCTCCAACCCCTTGGTTTTGAAATTTCAGGACAAGAAAATAAAGTTTGTAAATTGATTAAGGCATTGTATGGGTTGCAACAAGCACCTAAAGCTTGGTATGCTAAAATGGATGCCTATCCACAGAAGGTTGGTTTTCTTCAAAGTGAGTCATACAACACTTTGTATGTTTGAGTTAAAGGAAACAATTTTATCATTTTGGTAATGTATGTCGATGATTTGCTCATAACAGGTAATAATAATGACCATATTTCTCAGGTAAATAAATAACTTCTAACAAGTTTTGAAATGACAGATTTGGGATTGCTCCATTACTATCTTGGAGTTGAAATAATGAAATAAGAAATAAGTATTTTTATTCTCAAAATAAGCATGTTTATGAGTTATTAAAGAAATTTGGAATGGAGGATTGCAAACTAGCTATCACCCCCATGGAGCAGAACTTAAAACTTTCTAAGTTTGAAGGGAGAGAACTTGTCAACAGTACTAGATATCGATAGTTAATTGGAATTTTAATATATATATAATAAATACTCGTCCATACTTATCTTTTACAGGCAACGTACTTTCCAGGTATATGCAAGAACTGAGAGAAATTCATTGGAATGCAACGAAAAAGGTACCTAGATATCTTCAAGGAACAACAAATTATGGACTTTAATATAAAAGGAATAATTTTTTTAGATTTGTTGGCTACTTAGATGCAAATTTTGCTAGAGATGTTGATGACAAGGATTCTACTTCGGGTTATTTAATGAGCATGAGATCAACTATTGTATCCTGGAGTTGTAAGAAATAGGCTACAATTGGAAATTCAAAAGTAGAAGCTAATTTTATCTCAACTTGGGAAACAACTTGTGAAATATTATGGTTGTGAAGAATTTTGTAGGATCTTAAAGTTGTTCAAAATGAAGCTACTTCCTTATTCATTGATAGTCAATTAGCGATAAATTTAGCCAAAAAATCCAGTATTTCATTCGAAGATAAAACATGTTGATACAAAGTACCATTATCTGTGAACTCTCGTCATCAAGGGAATCATCAAACCAACTTACTTTCCAACAAAGGATAAAACGACCAACATTTTCACTAAGTCTCTTGGAAGAATTAAGTTCACTAAGTTCAAAGACAAACTTGGTGTTCTTTCCAAAGATATTTTGGATCAAAGGGGGGATTGTTAGGAATTATGGTCCAAAATAGGTGTTAGTGAATAAATGTTTTATTTAATAAAACATTAATGTAAAGGATACTTTCACTCTCACGTGAGGTGTCCAAGTTAGTTTTATTCAATTGTAGTTAGTTCTAGTTAACTATCTTTTTTAGTTGTAGTTTTTTGGGTATTTAAACCCATTTGTTATTCCATATTCCATAACCCTCATGTTTCTCAGATGTAATATTTTTTCCCTTATTAATAAAATTGTGTCTGAGGACACTTTTGACATTAGATTGTCATAGAGATTCATGCAACGAGTGATTTGATGTTCCCCTTTTGTAAAAAAAACCCCCATATTGATCCACCATTGGTTCTTCAAGATCCTTTAGACATTTACCGAATGAATTCATAGTGAAATTTGAAACCATCTCCAAAAAGGAAAGACTAAAGTGGCCTAAGCGCCCATTCTTGTATCCATGTCTAAGCATACCAATCAAAAGAATGAGAAGAATAATGACATTACTAATAATCTTTGCTTTCTTACCCAACCTAGATATAGAAGTATTTGACTTATCCATATTTGAATATTCATTCATGAGACACACCTTGTTATTACCATCAACCATTGAATGAAATGGAATTTAGAAACACATTTTTTTTACAACAAAATGTAGTGCTTATTTTTGCATATCATGCACTTTCATCAAATGTTTATACATGTATTCTACTCGACTTCCTTTTCAAAGACACACTCCTAATTTGATGTTTTACATGATTGTATGGCCTTGTTGTCACAATTTTTATATCAATACAATCTACATTATCCATAGGTGGATACACCATTTGCAAAGGATGTCCTTTGAATACTTCCCAAAAGTTGACACTAGGTTCCTTTGCATTTTTTTAATATCACATCTAAAGGGGCATCACTAAATTCAAGCAAGTAGTTTGCAAGCCATCTTCAGAGATAAATTTCTTATAAGCAACATTTATCATAATGGATGGCGATTTTCTGTATCAAAACTCCAAATTCATTATCATCTAGTGGTGCAAAGTGCACCACCTCTCATTCTATAACATTTGAAATCATTCCAGTGGTAATATAATTTGGTTGTGAAGAACACTGGTGGAGTAGATTCACCTTTTCTCTCATGAAATTAATGTTGTAATTTTGGTTCATTCATGTCATTGAACCTTCAAATTGCTTAATGATTTTAACATTTAATAATGAACCTTTATTGAAATCCACCATTTTTTTATCGGCCAAGATACAAGGCTTCCAACCTATAAATTCAACAAGAAAATGTCATAGGGAAACATTGGTTCCTTCACTAGCACACTAAATGAGAAAGACTCCAAAACATTTCCTTCAATATAATTTTTTTCATCTACATTATTCACAAGACCTATGGCAATGCAATCTCTATGATCTAACATCTATGCAACAATTTGAATTTTGTAAGAAGAAAAGAAAACCTAGATTCACGTAGAATATTTTATCTCCATTATTCAAATCGACACCCTTTATCTTCTTCAACTTAGCATGTTGTAGGATCAGTAAATGTGGCCAAAAACTTGTGATGCATCCCATTTAGTAAAACACATTTTTCTTTTTGATGCAGGGATTTCCGAGGGTCATAACTTTTGACTCGGTTATCCGATTGGGATGAAATTTTACAGGAAGTTGTGTCTCAAAGAGTTCACTATCGTGTCAATCTGATCCTTCAAATTGGACATCGCTTCGACACTTTTCTGGGGCCAAATTCCTTCATATAAGGTCTCAAATTGGGTTTTTAGTGTTTTTTTAGGACTTTTTTAAATTAGTAATTATCAGTTATATCTTAGTTTATACAACTAATCAGAAAAGTGAGCTAACAAATAGTGTCTCTCTAGTTATCTCTTAGTTATTGGTCAGTTTTAGAGTCACACGAGAATTTTCTAAAATTAGTTGTTTTATAAAATCTCAGATAGTAGTTATAAGGGCTTGAACTTCCATTGTAAAAGTTAGGATGGAGAAGGAATAAAGGAGAGTTATTTTCCATTCTCGTGTGCTTTCATGGTTTTTAGATCTTGTGAATGAATCCAGAGGAGGACCTTATGTGTGTTTTAGGTGTGGTGTAGAGGGTCATCGAGCAATTGAATGCCCAAATTATAACATGCCAGAGTCGAAGCAAGGACAACAACCTAGTTTAAACTTAATCCAAGATGAGAATGAAGAAGAAGGAGATGAATCTGAAGTCCCGCTCGATATGGGGGAGAATCTCATGATACATAGGTCAATGGTGTTTCTTAAAAAAGAGTAAAGGCAGAGTAGCGACAATGAAGATTCTTGGCTTCAGACAAATATTTTCCGAACCAGATGCACTTCCGGGGGAAAGGTATGTCAATTTATTGTTGATAGTGGAAGTTGTGAGAATATAGTTTCCAAAGAGATGGTAGATAAGTTGACATTAGGATGTGAAATACATCTCCATCCTTACCAAATTTCATGGTTCAAAAAAGGGAATGGAGTCAACATTAATAAAAGATGTTTGATCAAAATTTCCATTGGTAAGACTTATAAATATGAAGTATGGTGTTATTTCATTCCGATGGATGCATGTCATATGTTATTGGGAGGCCTTGGAAATATAACAAAAAAATAATGCATGATGGAGAAAATAAGACCTACACCTTTTGGAAGGATGGATTGAAAGTCGTCTTACTTCCCCTTAAGGATGAGGGAAAAGCTGAGAATATGTTGTCAGAAAGAGATCTTGTTAAGGAAATGAAGGAAACATGATTCCGTTATGCATTAATAGTGCAAAAAGGAGTCGGGGAAGACATACCAATACCTATTGAAGTGGCCAAGGTACTAGAAGAATATGTTGATGTTATCCCTAATGAACTACCTGATGGTCTTCCACCAAATAGGGAAATTCAACATCACATTGATCTAATCCCATGATCATCTTTACCTAATTAGGAAACATATAGGATGAGTCCTACACAACATGAAAAACTCAACTGACAAGTGACATAACTTATAAAGAAATGTTTGGTAAGAGAAAACATGAGTCCCTATGTTGTACTGACATTGTTGACTCCAAAAAAAGATAATACATGGAGGATGTGCACAAATAACATAGTAATAAGTAAAATTATCATCAAATATCGATTTCCTATACTACGCTTGGATGACATGATGGATATGATAGATTGAGCTAGATATTTAAGTGAAGTTGATTTTTGAAGTGGATACCACCATATCTGGATTCGCGAAGGGGATGCATGGAAAACTGCCTTCAAGATCATGGATGGACTATATGAATGGATGGTGATTCCATTTGGCTTGTCCAATGCACCTAGTACTTTCATACAGATGATGAATATTGTGCTTCAACCTTATATTAGTAACTTTGTTGTTGTTTATTTTGATGACATCCTAATTTTCAGTAGCAACAAGGAATATCACTTGCAACATTTAAAAATTATATTGGATGCATTGAGAAAACATCAACTTTATGCAAACCTGAAGAAATGTAGGTTCCTGCAAGAAATTTTGGTATTTCTGGGTTTTGTCATCTCAACAGAAGGACTCAGAATGGATTTAGAGAAGGTCAGAGAAATTTTGGAGTGGCCTACTCCTAGGAGCATAAAAAAGGTAAGACATTTTTATGGGATGGCCAACTTCTACCGTAAAATTATTCAAAATTCTAGCAGTATTGTAGCACCCATAATCGATTGCACCAAAGGCAAGACATTCATGTGGACCAATGAAGCTAAAGAAATTTTTAAGTTTCTAAAGAAGGTCACTAAGGCACCTATATTTTCATTGCCATATTTTGATAAAGTTTTTGCAGTAGATCGTGATGCTTCACATGTAGGCATTGGAGCTGTACTTAGCCAAGCAGGTAGGCCAATTGCATTTTTTAGTGAAAAGTTGAATGAGGTAAGAAATAACTACTCCACATATGATGTATAATTTTATGCAATTGTGCAAGCATTGCGATATTGGAGGCATTATTTAGTGCCGATGCAGTTTGTGTTATTTATCGATCACATTGCATTAAAATATGTAAACACCCAAAAGAAATTGAAAAATAGACATGAAAAATGGGTCTCTTCTTACAAGGCTACACCTTTTTTATGAAGCACAAATCATGATGACATAATCAAGTTGTGGATGCCTTGAGTCATTGCACTGTTCTTTTGAAAACCATGGAAAATCAAGTAATTGGGTTTGCTGCATTGAAGGTTCTCTATGTGTCTAATGATGTTTTTTGGGCGATTGTGGAATAGTTCGAGAATCCGGTAGTTAGGAACATGGATCTTACTCAGGGTGAATATTTTATACAATATGACTACCTCTTCAAAGGAAACCAACTATGCATCCAATTTGTTCTATGAGAGAAAATATTATCAGAGAACTTCACAGTAGTGGTTTTGTAGGACATTTTGGAAAGGATACGATGCTGTCCTTAATCAAAGATAAGTATTACTAGTTGAAGATGAAAAAGGATATAACCAGGTATGTGGCACAGTGTAGGATTTGTCAAATGGCTAAAGGACACTCACATAACACAAGGTTGTATATTCTATTACCAGTGCCTAGAGGTCCATGGATAGACCTGAGCATGGATTTTGTGTTGGGGTTACCAAACACACAATGAAGTAATGATTTTGTTTTTGTGGTTGTTGACAGGTTCTCTAAAATGGCTCATTTCATTGCTTGCAAGAAAAATAGTGATGCATCGAGGGTGACATGATTGTTTTTTAAGAAATTATTAGATTGCATGGGGTTTCAAAAACTATTACCTCTGATAAAGATACTCGGTTCTTGGGTCATTTTTGGATGAATTTATGGAGGAAAATGGGGAATAAATTACAGTTCAATAGTGCCTATCACCCCCAAACAGATGGGCAAACTGAGGTAGTAAATCGGATTTTGGGAAACCTGTTATGGAGCATTGTTGGAGGGGAGCCCAAGCAGTGGTATTTGGCTTTACCTCAAGCATAATTTCCCTACAATAGTTCAGTGAATAGATCTACATGTAAATCTCTATTTGAAGTTGTTTATGCTATAAATACTATGGGTGTCATTTATTTGGTGTAATTACCGCTTGGGAATATGATCAATGATGATGGGGAAGCATTTGCATAACACATTCAACAATTGGAGAAACAAGTGAGATAAAAGTTGTAGGCCAGTAATGAACATAAAAAAATTATAAAATATGCTCACCGACGATATGAGTTATTCAATGAAGGTGATTTGGTAATGGTTTCTTTACAAAAAGAGCAGTTTCCTAGAGGAACCTATCACAAATTGAAGTATAAGAAAATTGGTCCTTACAATATTCTCAATAAAATTAACGACAATGCTTATAAGGTCGATTTACCAGCTAATCTCAATATTTCCCCAGTGTTTAACATTTCTGATTTATATATATTCCATGGAGATGATTTGGGTGATGACAATGAGGTGGAGGTGGATTGGCAACATGCCATTCCGATTAAGAAAAAGGAAAAGATTGCACATATTTTAGATCAGAAGACCCTTCATACTCGACAAGGCCAATACAACCGATATCTGGTCCAGTGGGAAGGAATAACACCAACATAGAGTACATGGATTACAAAGGGGGACTTTTTGAACCTAGATCCTATTAAGTGGTAGTAGTTTGAAGACAATAACTTGCATGAGCTTCGTTCTTTTCAACCAGAGGATAATGATACAGGGATTTTCGAGGGTCATAAATTTTGACTCGATTATCTGTTTGGGATGAAATTTTACAAATATTTGCATCTCGAAGAGTTCATTGTCGTGTCAATCTGATCCTTCAGATCATACATCGTTTCAACACTTTTTCGGGGCCACATTCCTTCATACAAGGCCTCAAATTAGGGTTTTGGTGTTTTTCAGGATTTTTTAAATTAGTAGTTATCATTTATCTCTTAGTTTATACACCTAATAAAAAAATCGAGTTGACAAATAGTGTCTCTCTAGTTATCCCTTTTTTATTGGTCAATTTTAGAGTCATGTGATAATTTTCTAAAATTAGTTGTTTTACTAAAATTAGTTATTTTTCTAAAATTAGTTGTTTTCAAAAATCTCATATAGTAGTTATAAGGGGTTGAACTTCCATTGTAATAGTCAATATGGAGAAGGAATAAAAGAGATTTATTTTCCATTCTCCTGTGTTTGCATGGTTTTTAGATCTTGTGAATGAATCCAAGTTTATTGGCTATATCACTTTTGACAATGTATTTTCACCTATTGATGCATGTGGCAATTGAATATCTCCATTAAAAACCTTGGTAACATTTACAATGAAACATCCATGGGTGATGTCATTGTTCTGCAATTTCGTTCTACTTGGGAAGGCTATGCCTTCAACACATTTTAATCCATTGAAAAGGAGGTCCACATATTGTTTAGAACCTAAGATTCCAAAATACATTTTTTCTAATTTACAACGATAAAGATACAACTAAAAAACAATATAATTAAACTAAAGTATACATAAATTAACTAAAGTCAATATAAATAAATTATTTTCTACAATAAATGACAAGTGAATTAAACAATGATGATAATCTACTTGTACACTTAATATGTCAAACCAAGGGTTTCTAAACTTGCGATATGCGATACACTGTATGTGCATAATGTATTGATTTTCTTTGTACCTGATTCCTAAATGCTAGAAAGAAAATAATAACTTATAAACTCTACTTAATTCCTATTTGTGTAGAAATTAATCACACATTCATATAAACTACTTTATTCCACTCTTTATATTCTAATCTACAAAATTCATGAATATTGGATGAAAAACAAACTATTGATTATAGTCAATCTCTTAATCACACATCTGATGCATTTAATATTATGTGATAAAGATAAGGAACTAAATCAAGCTACCATATTCTATAATATGAAATAACTATAATTGAAAGTGCTAAATTGTAATAAATAAAGAAACAAAGCTAATCTATATAAGCAACTTCGCACTTGTAGAGTGGGCACTGCCTTTGTGGAACAAAGAGCTAACTTGAAATCACATATGTGGGAACTTAAATAGAGTTTTGTATTTCAATCAAGAGAGAGTTTATATATCAAATAACTAACTTTTTTCTTTCCCCCTATTGTACATTGTATGTTCTACATTGTATTGTCTCTAATGAAAAATGAACATCCCTTTCTAGAACCATGGATTGAAAAACAAAGCATTGATGACATTCTTGAGAATCATATATTCTCAAGCCGTTCCAACAACGTAAACATAGATTCCTAAGTCGACAGGGGACAATTAACTATTCTCATGCAATATTAGCTAGGAAGAACAAAATTTAGGTCTAAACTATTGAATAAGTAGGTATAACTAAGTAACAATTTTATGGTTTGTAATGTGTGCCTTGAACTGACTTGTTGCAACAAACCTTAATGTGGTTGAGAATAACCATACATGAACTCAAAATGATACCCTTCAGCACACAGTTCCGCGTCATCAGATTGTACACATATACATAGCATTAGATCCACAACACCTTGTAATGGAATGATAGAACATGATACAATCTATACCGACAAGGTTGTAACAATGTTCCATAACATATACTTGTAGTGATCCATATCATAGACCTATAGTGATCCATAACATAGAATCATGGTGTGTTCTACAACAATGATCCTAAAGCATGTTCTACAACAATTCTAACTAAATTTTTTATTCAACATAAATAAATATAGAGTAAACTATCCTCAATCTACAATTTAATAAAAAATCAAAGAAAACTTTCAAAATTTATGGCAAAGATTGCCTTGAGCCTTGATTCCATGGTTTGGGCATCAAAAGAGTATAAAAATGTATATAAAATAAAAAGAAAAGGATGAATGTACAAGCAAAATGGTGGTTAAAAGATGGTAAAAACAAGGTGTTGAGGAAAAGGTATGGAAAACCTTACTCAAGGATTTCCAGATCTTGCCGAGCTAAGCCAAGATAGTTGGGAATGCCACCCAGGGTTTATAACCTCAAAAAAAATCGCTTAATCCACAAGTAAAGGATCAAGGATGGTTTTTATGGGTTATATATAACCGTGCAAAAGAAATAAACTTAAACAAAGTTACATGAATGTGTACAGAAATTACACAAATGTGTACATGGAGGTAAAAGAAAAAGAATGAACCAGATCATTAAAAGACATGTGTGAGACTTAAAAAGTAACCTGATTTTTATATTTATTTCATTACGAGATACAAAACTGAGTTCTCTTTACAAACCTTTGTGAGGGTAGGGACCAAAGTCAAATTTAGAAGCCTTCGATGGGCACCATACAAAAAGACTCTAACAACAAAAAGAAAATTGAAGCTAAGTATTTGGATCAACTTTCCATCAAATGTTGTCACTTGACTCTGCAAGATATTCCTTATCAATCATGAAATTCAATTCACAAACAAACAAGAATACACAGACTGCCAAAGACAAATCATACACCTTTAAAACAAGCTGCTGGAATATGTGATTCAATTTTTTGAATCCTACTACCTTCAATAAGACCCTACTGTCATCAAGAGGATTAAGCCTTCTAGTAAACTTAGAATGAATGAAAATGAAAGCATCTCACTAGTATAGAGAGAACCTTATGGTTGTAGTTCTCCTTCTATTATCTCCCCTTTGTCTCTTCATTTCATTGAGATTTTATTCCTTCTCAATAATTTATGGTAGTTTAACTACCTTTTTTTAGTTAAGCCAAATTAGCTTAACTAATTAGCTGAGACAAATAATAATAGTATATATAAATAAGGGTATAATTAATAATAACTAAAGGCGGGACCCCTTATGACTTCCAATTTTTTTCTTTTAATAATCATCAAACATGAAAAACTCAATCATTTGATTCAAATATCCTCCTTGTGACTCCCATGCTCATATTTATAATCAAATATTTAAATATAAACAAAATATAATATGACCATATCCAAAAAAATAACATTATATCTATGTTGTCCAAAAAAATGCCTAAATATATGCTTGTTTTCCGAAATACTGTCATAGGAAAGGACTGTCTTCAACATAAAAATTAACATTTAAACATCATCAAAAACCGTATTTACTGTGAGAGGCATTTGGCCTCTTTTCAATGTTGTCCCCTTTTAATATTTCTGTGGTAGCCTTAGGTTGATTGAAACCTTGAGGATGAATTGCGCTGATAACATGAGAACAATCATTTTTAAGATGAAGGTGGGAGGACACAGATTCATAGGACTCTTTGGATGATTTAGAGGCAGTGGCCACCCCTTTTTCTTCATCCCGCATAGGCTTGGGAATGCCGATTTTTAACCTCTTGCTATCATGGGATGACTGAACGGGTGAGACAACAAGATCAACTTGGGAAATATGATTCATTGGTGGTGGTGGAGGGGGTAATGGAAAAGAAGCAGTAGACAAACCATGGTGATGAACAACAGGCTAGTGGACAATCTCTTGCCAACCATCGTTGGCAGACGGTTTTGGTTGCATTGATACATGAGGAGGGACTCAGATACCAGAAAAGTTTTGATGTGCTTGGAAGGGAGGTATTTTGGGTCGGGGTTGGAGGATCCCATGGCCTACCAGGTTGAAGAACCCAGATTGAAAAAGATGATTCAATTCTTGTGGATCGACATCGAAGTGTATGGAAAACCAAGGTCTTCTATGACCTCTTTTCCAATTTCCTCTGCCATTATTGCCTCTGCTGAATACAATCATCCATAAGAAGTGTTCCAATTAGTTATAAAAACTATTGACAATACATGCATCAACCCTACCTAAATAAAATCAAAGTTTGGATCTATCATTCACAACAACAACACATGAAATGAATCCATTTATCATACTACTCAAATCAGTGATTAATTTCTATTGAACATGGAATGATAGGGCAATTGGGAAGGTGAGGGGTTTATAATGAGATAAATGTGGTAGAATGGACGGGAACCACCATAGGATACTGTTCAAGCAAAAAAAGATGCAACTTCCATAAAAACAATATTTCCATTTCCAAATTTCAAAATCAAGTCACTTCCTTTTCTTTCTTTTAAAATGCAATTCAAAATAACATAACAGGGAATTAAAATGAATTTGGGAAGATGGTGGGCTTGTAAGGAGAGAAAAGTGGTATAATGAACGGGAAATGAGATGGATAAGGTTCCATTATATGGAATAACATTCATTGTTTAAAATGATACATCTCAATTGCCAAAGAAAACATTTTTAATTGTAACCAACCTCAAGGTTCAAGACACAACAACTTCCATATCAAACCCAAGACAAAACTCCAGGATTGTCAAACTCTGCCATTTAATTTCCACCTTTTTTTCATACATGTTTGATTGAACATCAACACATTTTATAGATAGACTATTCATAATTCCAACTAACAACGACCATATCCAGATCGCTTAGAAAAATAATGGGGAAGCTAAGGAAAAGAACATGCCATCGACCTTAATCATTTACATCAAACCAATTTTAAATGTTGCATAATGGACTAGGTTCAAGACCTTCTATTTATTAGCTGATTACCATTTCCTTTTATCAAAAACCAAATGACTCCAAACATCACCAAACCAAAACCATTATAACCAATTTCTTTCCACTGTGCAATTTTGTTTCTTTTTATTTACATAATTCCTTTTTATATGATAGACCATCAACATAATCATTCCAACAATTAACACCAGACCACATCAAGTGAAAAATGGAGTGTAAAATAATCCAACACTCTTCAACATACGAGACTCATATCACCACTTTCAGTAAGCTATGTGACAGGATGGGTTTGAAACCCTGGTGCTCTTTTATTTACTCACTATACAACCTTCAAAATCGATCGAAAATCCCCATAGGTAGTCCACCAACGAACTCAGAACAATGTAGGAAACAAATATCTCTATTGTCGAGTCAAACATAACCATTTCAAAACCCAAGTTCGATCTTACAACATTCAGGACAAGGAAGAACGAGGTTTGAACGGCCAGGTGAGTGAGACGATTCTGCAAGTGGGGTTGATAAAATGAAACCAAAACCTCCATAATTTTACAACAAAGTTTGACACAGTTGCTTCCAAGGTGGCCCCAAGGAAAAAACCCAACTTTGCATACAAAAAGAACTGTGGAATGGTAATTCGACAGGGCCACAAGCCTCTAATGGATTGAGTAGGAGGTAAGAATAACCACTTTTTAAAAAAACCTAGAACCCGACTGTCTCTTTTGTTTACCACGAAAAAACCTCCAAGATTCTACCATGAGACATAGGTGGAAACAAAACAAATTTTCCATAAATTCTATGAACAACAAGGAGCAATAATAACCAATCATCCACCCCATGCGCAACCATAACCAAATAAATCCATCATGAAAGAGCATTGAATAAATTCCAACTTGCAATATTGAAAACACCAACCAATATCATTTGCAAAGACAGAGCATATATTCAACCACTGTATATTTCAGAAAGCAAACAACTTGTTTGTGAATTCTAAGAGCCAACATAGAGATTCTTTCCAGAGCGAGGTTATAATGATTAATGGAAGGGAGAGACTCACCATACCTGTGAGGAAAGCGCCGAAAAAAAAAGACCACTACTATTATCCCAACAGTCGAGTGAAACGAAGGAAAACTAACCAAAGAAACAAAAAATGCATGACAAAGTGAGGGTGGTGAGCTCGAGGTGGGGTAAGAATGACACGTAGTAAATGCACGTCGCTTCTCCACCCTCTCATTAATTTATATCAACCATAACTAGGATGAAACACATCCAAACTTTCATTAAACACATTAATCAACCATATTCAAATCCAACATGTCACTTCCACTTTGTCAATTTGAAATGAAAACCAACTACACCATATTTTTTATACCATCACCATATAATATATGTTCCATATTCACTTTTAAAAAGTTCCAATTTGCAAAGATCAAATTGATCTAAAAGCAATTGCATAAACCATAACTATTGACAATTGTCCACCAAACATAACTAATACCATGAACACAATATGTCATAACCAATGTGTGTGTGAGTTGAAGTTTGGATTTTAACCATATTCCAAAGTAGATGTATAGCAGTCATAACCAAAGTGCTTGTCACTTCAAACCCTCTTTTGACTTTTAAATTTACATCCCTTATCATCATTGTTTGCATGTGAAAACTTGTTCAAACTCTTGTGTTTTTCTCAAGCCGTAGAATTGTTACGTAAATTTGTCATGAGCACGATTCAGAGAAGCATTTTTTTTTTATCATGATTTAAACAAGGGGGTCCCACCTATTTAGTATCTTATTAATATGCATGTATACAAATAATAAGGCATTGCAACCAATTTTCATGCAGGTACCCTACATTGCGCTTTTGGGCGTCAAAAAACTGGCAGCTCCAAGGGAAATATGTTTCTAACATATTCATGACTCAGAGTGTCTAGTGTAGTAGAATGGTAGAAGTAAATGATATAAAAAATTGCTGAAGAGAATAGCTATGCAACAGGGGGAAAAAGATGGTTTAAGGGAAATGGTGGGACATGATTTTGGGAATAACTCATGGAAAGTGGTACATATGAGGGGATTTGGTCCTGTATGCATAACATTTGATCAATATGTAACATAAAATGATTCTTAAATTTTTGAGGAGAATGTTTTGATATGCTCTTTGGATCTCAAAATGGAGGGAATCAAGGGATAGAAGAAATAGGGAAAAAGAAAAAATCAACTATCCTACAACAGTGTTGAAAGAAAAAATCCATTTCAACAATGTCTGAAAGGAGGACATCGTGACAACTGTGTGTATGCTATTTTCCATTGATCAACAATATTTAAATAATGGCATTATTATGACATAACTGATCCAGACTTTATTTCTCATAATTAAAAAAAAAACAACAGAAATAAAAAAACTCAACAAACCAAAGTAAAAGAAAATAGTAAAACAACAATCATTTTCTTTTACAACCATTTAACAATCAAGCCAGTTCCACATAATGTTTCAAGTGGGAACCATTAGTAATGTAAGAGAATAACCACTCTTCCAAATCCTTTAGGAGGTACGAGTTTGCACCTAGGATAAAAGCGATTTTGAAAGGGCCTAACCATAGTTTTTGGAGCTTAGAATGTCTTCCTCTCTTAGCATGGGATGAGTCCCATAGTAGGAATTTCTCATCAGTCTTGAATACAACAAATTTTGCTCATATGTTAACATATTTTTCACATTTTGCTGCCTTCTTTTTATGTTCTCCAAGGAAAAATTCATTTGTTCTTGTAGGGATAACAATGCATTTATCCTTTGGGGAACATTGGAAGAATTTAATTCTTCAATCTGTAACATCTGCCGCAAGGAAGAAAGCTCCAACTCATTAGGTAGAATAACGTCTTGGCCATATATGAGATGAAAGGGAGTACAACATGTACTTGACTTGGAGGTTGTGAGATCTTCCCAAAGAGCGTAAGTAAGAAGCGTATGCCACTGGCGAGGTTTATCTTCTATGATCCTAACTAGATTCTTGTTAGTGGAATTGTCTTGCCCATTTACCTGACGGTAATAAGCAGATGAAGTGAAATGTTTGACCCCTAAATTAACCAAAAAATGAGTCAATTTTGCAGAAATGAAGGTTGGGCCATTGTTCATAATGATCTATAATGGAATTCCAAATCTAGAAAATATATTATTTTCTAGGAAATAAATTACCTTCTCATCATGTGTGTGTCTAAGAGGGACAACCTCAGTCCACTTAGTAAAGTAATCAATGGTTGTCAAAATAAAAATATTCCCTGCAGAAGATGGAGGATTGATAGGACCAATAAAGTCTAGGCCCCATTTAGAAAAAGGGAAATCCGAGAGGACAGGTTGTAAGGGAATGGCAGAAAGATGTTCTTTTCCAAGGAATTTTTGGCACTTGTCGCAAGATCTTGTGAATTTATAGGAATATTGAAATATCGAAGGCCAATAGTAACCATTTCTTATGATTTTAAAGGCAATAGCTTTAGCAGAAAAATGACCACCAATGTGAATGACAAAAACTGATGATCCATGAATTTCATGTAATAGTTTATGTGCTTCTTCATCATTCACACATCGAAGTAATAAACTATCAACAAACCTTCGAAACAAAAAGTCTCCTAAAATGATATACTTGGAATCTTCTAGGCGGAGTCTCCTTCTCTGATGAGGATCCAACTCATCTGAACACTTTTAATACTGCAAATAATATGCCAGATTTTTATACCAAGGGTGTTCAGATATAACAAAATTTTCATTCTTAATATAAAACAGAGCTAAAAGAGGATTATCTTGATTGTCAAGTTCTTCACTTGGTTCAGGATGCTGAGCTAAGTGAAGAGCTAGGTCTCGTCCCTTGATTGTTTTTGAAGTCATGATCATCAAATCATGCTCCTGAATTTTGGCAAGCCAATGTGAAAGCTTTCCTGAAAGATAAGTTTGTGAATGTTAAGGTCCTAACCCGCACATAGGTAGATCAATGTATTCGAATGTAATAAAGGTCAATATTAATAAGACCTTTCAATAAAATAGAATAAGGCGGATGTAAGAAGACCTAATAGAAGCTTCCGCTTCTAGAAGGATCTT
>ML812501.1:101180-111507 GCA_009831015.1 Picea engelmannii
TTCCCATTGTGCAATTTTATTTCTTTTTATTTACATAATTTTTTTTATACGATAGACCATCAACATAATCATTCCAACAATTAACACCAGACTGCATCAAGTGAACAATGGAGTGTAACATAATCCAACACTCTTCAACATACGATACTGATATCACCACTTTCAGTAAGCTATGTGACAGGGGGGGTTTGAAAACCTGGTGCTCTTTTATTTACTCACTATGCATCCTTCAAAATCAAACAGAAATCCTCGTAGGTAGTCAACCAACAAACCCAAAAAAATGCAGGTAAAAAATCTCTCTATTGTCGGGTCAACTATAACCATTTCAAAACCCAAGTTCGAGATTACAACAATCACAACAAGGAAGAACAAGGTCTGAACGGTCAGGTGAGTGAGACGATTTTGCAAGTGGGGTTGATAAAATGAAACCAAAACCTCCATAATTTAACAACAAAGTTTGACACAGTTGCTTCCAAGGTGGCCGCAAGGAAAAACCCAACTTTTAATACAAAAAGAACTGTGGAATGGTAACTTGATAGGGCCACAAGCCTCTCATGGATTGAGCAAGTGGTAAGAATAACCACATTAAAAAAAACCCAGAATCCAATTGTCTCTTTTGTTTACCATGAAAAACCCTCCAAGATTCTACCACGAGACATGGGTGGAAACAAAACAAATTTGCCATAAATTATATATAAAAAAAGGAGAAATAATAACCAGTGATCCACCCGACGCACAACCATAACCAAATAAATTCATCATGAAAGAGAATTAAACAAATTCCAAGTTGTAATATTCAAAACGCCAACCAATAACATTTGCATAGACATAACACATATTCAACCAATGTATCTTTCAGAAAGCAAACACCCTGTATGAAAATTCTAAGAGACAACAAAAAGATTCTTTCCAGAGTGAGGTTACAATGATGAATGGAAGGGATAGAATCACCATATCTGTGAGGAAAGCAGTCGAAAAAAACAAAGACCACCACTATTCTGCCAACGAATGAGCGAAACAGAGGCAAACCAACCAAAGCAATAAAAAATGTGTGATAAAGTGAGGGTGGTAAGATCAAGGTGGGGTAAGAACGACATGCAGTAAATGCACGTCGCTTCTCCACCCTCTCATTAATTGTTATCAACCATAACTAGGATGGAGTGCATCCAAACTTTCATTAAACACATTAATCAACCATATTCAAATCCAACATGTCACTTCCACTTTCCCAATTTGAAATGAAAACCCCCTACACCATAGTTTTTATACTAGCACCATATAATATATGTTCCATATTCACTTTTAACAAGTTCTATATTTCAAAGATCGAATTGAACTCAAAACAATTGCATAAACCATAACTATTTTCCACCAAACATAACTAATATCATGAATGCAATATGTCATAACCAATGTGTATGTGAGTTGAAGTTCGAATTTTAACCATATGCTGAAGTAGATGTATAGCAGTCATAACCAAAGTGCTTTTCACTTCAAACCGTCTTTTGAATTTTAAATTTCGAGCCCTTATCATCATTGATTACATGTGAAAACTTATTCAAACTCCTGTGTTTTTATCAAACTATAGAATTGTTTCGTAAATTTTTCATGAGCACGATTCAAAGAAGAATTTTTTTTTTTATTTAAACAAGGGGGTCCCACCTATTTGGTATCTTATTAATATGTATGTATATAAATAATAAGGCATTGCAACCAATTCACATGCAGGTATCCTATGTTGCGCTTTTGGGCGTCAACACAAGGTTCGCCAATAAAAATATAATGAATGTAATAGATAAATATAAATGTACATAAACCAATATTAATATCATAAGTTAATATAAAATCTCTAATTTAATGTGTTCTTCCAGATGGGTGATAAGGATGTGTGATAACTACCCTGTAATAACATCTACTACTCATAATGAATTTCATGAGAATAACTCTGCAACATGATGTATTAGGTCTATGACACATCCAACAACTTGATGATGATGATGAATACAGAGGTTTGAGAACCATACCACCTGTTGATCATGAGTGAAAATATACCTAGAAAGAAAAAAATTCTACATTATTTCTCGAAAGGAAAGATAGAGAAGATTTATAAATACTTGAATAATTTAGACATACCAGTGATAAACTTGGAGTATAATAAAAAGGTTCGTTCACCCCCTCAACGATAATACTATGATAAAGAAAAGGTCAATTGACCCTTCCATGGGTTCCCTTCAATGATAATACAATACTTAATAAAGGATTGGCCAACATTTTAGTGGGTTTCCTTGGATTATAATACTATAATGATCAAAGAAGGGTTGACCATCTCTTCACCATGCTCCCCCTTGACGAGAATACTATGTTCAAGGTGTTGAGATTTTATGTAATTTTGGAAGTTATTCCTAAGTGCAATTGCATTGGTTATTCCTAAGTGTAATTGTGAAAAGGTTTATTGATAAGTCATGTCTTTTAGGTATTTTAGAGTATAAATAGAGGTTATTTAGAGTCATTTTGATCATTCATTGAATATAAGTACAAGAGAGTAGTACACACTTATCTAGGAGGCTATTCTTGGTTCCTGTCTGGGTCTCTTTGGTCTTGATTTTGTGAAAGAGATTTGTATGACATTGTACATGTTGGAGGAATATATACTGAGGAAAGTTTGGAGGGTTTCCTCCTCCTTGAGGGCTTCCCTGAGGATATATCTTGTTGTTATGTGGATATCTATCTTTCAGTTATGAAAAACCAACATGGTATCAGAGCGAGACCATGCCTAACTCCCTCACAGGAGGGCATGGGAAAATAAGAGAGATAGCTTGCATTTGGATTCGTTGGGATTGATCTAAAAAATGAGAGAGATGTGAGCAATGAAGGAATCATTGTCATGAGCAGTGGCACCTATCGTTGCAAAGTTGGCTCCATGCCCGAAATATGAAGCCACCGACTATAAATATGGACTCAGAAATGAAAATTCCATCGTGGTATATTCAAAGTACAATGGATACACCCTCGTCGAAGAAGTTCCTTGGGTGTAATAAATATGGAAAACAAAGTGCACGTTATAATTCTTCCCAGGACTGAAGATCTGGTAGCCTGGTGCATTTGGTTAGTTCCAATAATTTATTTTCTCTTATGGGATGTGTGGAAGGAGTGGAAGAGGAGGGCTATTTGGATTCCAGGACATGCTCTTTTTCTCAGCGTGCCTTTATTATCCAATTTCTCCCTTTTACTAATTATTCACATATCAATGTATATTCAATAAGCAACTACAAAATAAAAGAGATGATGGCCGTTTTGGTTAAAAATCAGCCCATGATTGATAATGAAAGTTTTATGATGTGTGTGGTCATGGATTAGTTGCTTCCAGGAATGGCCCATTCAAGATATACTATGGTGGGGAGAGATCTTACATCATTGGCATTGAGTATAATACTCAATATTTTCTTTGAGATTCATTCTGTTTGGAAAGTGAAGAAGCCAAATGAATTATTGAGTGCTCCTCCTCCCAACTTTAAGCTAGAGACTAAATGGTCTAAAATAGAATGGTCCACGGTGTCCAAAAGATCTACATAGAGAAACGTGACGAGGGAGACCTAGATTTGTGTGTTGTGGAAAGCCTTGAAGCTCAAGGCCCCAACGATGCTTGTGATCCCGTGCACGTCTACGAATTTCTTTAAAATATCACAGGCATGGTTTCCTATTGTGGAGTTGTCAAAGTTGGTGGAGATATCATGATACCAAAAGACAACCTTTATGGAAATTTGTGAGACATTTCCATTGAGCTACCAAAATGGTGGAGCTACCAAGTAGAAGGATCCACCAAAGTGTTGTATTTTAAGCAGTTTATTTGATCGATGGTTTCAACAGTAGAATTGGGTCTCAATGCGTAAAGTTTTCAATGACCTCATCTCATCTATTTGAGGAAAGGATAATTGAGATAAGGAATCTACGTGGTGATTTAGTAAAATATTAAGAATTAAAACATTGAATGATGATGTGAAAACTCATGGGATCAGATCAATTAGGTGATCACAGGTAGGACAAAATGGGATTTGCAATTTTCAATCTATTTAATTTTGGATGTGACTATGTGCACCATGTGGTGTTGGTAGTGATGAAAATGACCGATGACATCGTTTCAAAATATCCAAGTAATGGAATTTCCATGAGGAAGAGAAATAATATGACATTGTTTCAAATCCTCCAACATAGATATTGACACTGCATATTGATAACATGCTAGTGGGTTTATGAGCATGAGAGTGTTGTGGGAGGAATTTGTATAATGTGAAATGAGAATGCCTTCGATGACAATATGGTGTGAATAAATATGCTAGAGAGGCTTATGAGAGAGGCCTATACAAGAATATATTTTCGTGACTATTTTATGATACCAACCATGATCCAATACATGCAACATAAGCTTGTAGGGGCCAACTTGCCTTCTTGTACGTTGTGGGCAACGTTAATGTTGCATCATTTTGGTATAAGTTTGGTATGATAGCCTAAATGTTTTGAAGGCCAAGGATAAAGAGGATTTGTGCAACTACCAAATTAATTCTTTGGGAGTCAAACCTTGTTCATGGTTGGCATTTGCATTTGCTTGGAGCCATGTCTTTGGCATAGTCAACGTCAATTATGATACAAATTGTTCGACATTGTTAAATATGTCACGATCACTTGAAATTGTGGTGCATGTTTATGTTGAATGATATTCACGAGAAATGCATATGGCAAAGTGTAAGATTGGAATGATTACCTTGGGAAAAATACAAGAGAAGAACTATGGTTTCCATGTTTTGGATTACTTGCAATTTTTCGTTGGAAGTAATGGCTAGGAAAGAGGTGATTGATTGAATGCAAATCCATTGTATAGCCAATTGGGAATGCAAAGAGAATCCTCTCGGACAGAAATAACACTAATTCATGTGTCTGAGTTTGTGAAGGTGCGTTTGGCAATATGCAAGGGGAAACAATGGAAAAGAGGCAATGTTATTGTTGCGTAGAGAGATGTCTGTGAAATTTGTTGTTGCAATTATAGAAGATGCGATGAACCAGTGATGCACATGGTATTCTATTGTGAATACTCTTTTCATTAATATGTTGATTGGTCTACAACTGTGCATGCCTTCTATTCATGATAGAATCATGGTTCATAGAGGAGGCAACCAGTCAGGAGGGCTGGGGTATGGATTTTTCCTCGGTCATAGAGGAAGAAACCAGTGAGGTAGACTTGACAATAGGGTTTGTTTTCAGTGACATAGGGAGTTGGCCTCTGAGTTTGACAAGAAGGATATTAGTCTCATACATTACTATTTGGGATTATAAGTATGACAGATGAGATATTCCTTGGTCAGGGAAAATATGTTGTGGAGATCCTAAATAGGTTCAGGGTGTTGGACCGTAAACCGATGGCTCCATCGATGAAATCAAATATGGATTTGTTGGATGATACGACTTCAGAGGCTATGGATGCTACATTATACAAGAAGGCTTTTAGTCTTTCCAGGAGATCTCACTTGTATAGCATGCCCCGGACAAAATAAATGATATAAAATTCTGAAACTCATACCAGAAATACTACAGATTGTCCACTATCCAATGAAACCAGTCTCACTCAATTTGGATACTCTAGGAAGAAGTTATGATTTTTTTATTTGGAACACCTTCTTGAGACTAGTCAATAGGACTAGTGAGATACCCTATCTTCCACAGGGTGTATCTACAAATTTAAGATGACCCAGAAGCTGAAATTTTTACCAAAGATACCTGACTAATTTATGTGAATATCCTCCAGATTTTGGGTTTTGCAATGTTACAGAAAACGTTTTATAGCAAAAATTCCACAATGACTCAGTTCAGGATGATTCCAGAACCCTATCTTTCACAAGTTGTATCTCCAAAATTATAAGTCCTCAAGAGCTGAAATTTTAAACCAACGTACCTTGATCCATTTACTAAATATCTTCCAAGTCGTTCCTTCTGAAATGTTTAGGTTTCTTTTAGTTTTTTTAATAACACATATAAAGGGGCATCAATAAGGTCAATCAAGTAGTTTACAAGCCATCATTGGAGAGAACCTTTTGATAAGAAACATTTTTTGTACTGGAAGAAGAATTTATGGATAAAAACTCCAAATTCATTACCATCTAGCGGTGCAAAGTGCACCACTTCTTGTTCCAAAACATTTGAACTTATTCCCTTGGTAATATAATTTGGATGTGAAAAACATTAATGAGCTAGATTCACCTTTTCTACCATGAAATTGATGTTATGATTTTGGTTTGTATGTGTCACTAAACCTTCAAATTTCTTAGTGATTTCAATATTTAAGATTGAACCTATACATAAATTCACCATTTTTTTTATTGTCCAAGACACAAGACTACCAAACTGTAATTTTGACAAGCAAATATCACAAGGAAACACTAGTTCCTTCACTAGCACACTAAACAAAAAATATTCCAAAGGCTTCCCTTCAATAGAATCATTTTCATCTACATTTTTCAAAAGAACTATGACAATGAAATATCTATGATCTAATCATTTGTGTAAGATTCTGAATTTTCTAGGAAGGAAAGAAAACCTAAATTCATGTAGAATAAGTTTTATCGCCACTATTAGAATCGACACCAGTTATCTCCTTCACCTCGACATGTTGTAGAGAGCAGTGAATATGGTTAAAAATATGCGATGAATCCCATTCAATAAAATCACCTTTTGCTTCTAACAATGTATGTACATATCTTAATGCAAGTGACAATTGAATATCTCCATTAAAAATCTTAGTAACAATTACAATGACACATCCATGGTTGATGCCATTATTGTGCAATTGTTTTCTATTTGAGAATGCTAGCAACTATTTAGAGAGCATGATATATTAAGCATAGCATAACACCAACAATATATTGTTAAGGCTAAGATAATATCGTGCCTGTCTTTTAATGCGGTGATGCATTATTTTTTAATACAATATTGTACATTGCATGTGCTTTGAATGTCTGCATGTATGAAAATCAGCTATGCCAATAACATCATGTGACCTGGAAGGAATTGTGTAAGAATTCCATCATGCATATTTTATATCCTTAGAGATATGTGTCAGATTGAATGCAGGTATTCCATTGGTACCCAGGTGGGGTATGGCATAGGAAGAAACCTCTAGTATGCAAAGATGGACCATGGTTAAACTCTTTGTGGTGCATTCATGGAAATTATATGTTATGGTTGATATGACTTCTAGGTTGTTGTAAATGATAAAATTGAAGGAGTATATGCATGAATACCTACAATGGTTTGGTTGATTGAAATTTCATATTGTAGGTAGAATGGTCTTGGAAAGACAATGGGTGTAATCCATAATGAAGATTGGGTGAGATGATTGATCTATCTAGGATGGAAATATGATGGATATTGAAGCTAAAAAGCATGGAGAGAATGTCGCTATAGTGACACTAGAACCCCATGATATGCCTTGATCACAATTGAGATGTGTTATGCTATGTTAGAGAAAGCCAAAGCGATGCCTTGGTTGTAAGTATTTATAAGTCTCTATACCCTTCCTATGTGAGAAATACTTGGGAAATGATGGATTGTCCAAGGGACTGTGTAGCAGAGACGTGGATGCCTGAGCCTAGAGGTTGAATGACTGCAAGGAAGAGGAGACTTGAATGAATCTTATGCAAGATATTCATGTTACATCCTAGCTAAGATCATGAATGCATCGAGTGTGTACGAGAAAACAATGAGTAGGGTTTTATCTGTGGCATCCATATGAAACAAATACCATACAAATAAGTATTGAGATGAATTATATACTTTATCTTGTGTTGTGAATATATATGTTTTAGTTATGATATTTAAACTGACATAATGTAATTATTATCGATGAAATACTTAATTATTAGAAATGGATACGATATCCATGCTTATGTTGATGACTGTTGTAGGAATGTAATCGAATGTTAAAGTCTGAAGATGTACCAAAACAATGAAGATAATGACATTGTAGGTATAGCTTAAGAATGATGACATAAACATTGCTGCAGTAACAAAACACTGAGGACGGTGTTATTCCATGGAGGAGGGGATGTAACATCCCAGTTTGATCCTCTTGAATATTGTGAAGTATTTTACTTTTGCAGTTAATAAAAAATGATCAAGGTCGGTTGAGCTTGAGCACCTATAGCGGATATGATACCACAAGAGTGAAAAGGTGAAGGGGTCTGAGGGAGTTTATGTGTAAAAAATAAAAAAACATCTACCTTATGTTACCTTCAACCTTCACCCATTTAAAAATATGAGTTTCAAAGTTAAAAAAGGTTAAGAGTGGAGAAAACAAATTCCTCAATCTAAGCCATATTTTTCTAAAATCTAGCAAGTTGTCTCCCCTACCTTCTTAGAACTAGGAAATAAGTTGAATTTGAATTCTCTTGTTATCATGCATGCATGAAAAAATCGAATGGAAAGGAGGATATTTTTGGAGAAAGATAAAATATAGAATTTGTGTGGTTAGACAACAGAAAAAAGAGAACCAAGTCTATATAGAACATACCATCCATGAAATAAATTGTTTAGACTGAGAAAAGTGCCAAGAAACAAAGAGAATTATGCAAAAGATTTGGATAACATCCTAGACCTTTCTATGCACATGTTGGATAACACAAAAATGAGGATTTTTTTAGGTACTATGCAGTAGAGAAGGAGGTGTTCCTTGTGTTGTATGGGGTAGGTAATGTGGGTTCCTAAGCGATGCTCTATCCTCAACAAGTTTAGCAGTAAAAATCTCTTGGTTTGGACCTGTTTAGGTTGGAATTCAAAGTCTTCTTGTCCTATTTAACCCTAGTGGTATCATAGCCCTTATAGGGGGTGGTGTCCATTGTGGACTACCTAGGGTTAGATGGAAATCGCTTGCTCAACTAGTTGTTTGATATGCAACATTCAAAGATAAGTTTAAATTTATGTTTTGAAACTTATATATGTGTGTGTGTGTGTTTTCTTATACAATTGTGATTTGTGTCTCCAATCTCTGAGAATTCCCGTTTAAGCAAAATTATGTTGTTATGAAGGTTAAATTTGTATAATTAATGGTCAATTGTTGTTTAACATTTCATATGATTTTTGTTTTTGTAGAAATAACAATGGAACCATACTCTTATGATTAGGGTCCCTATTAATGCCAAGCCTCTATGTTAAATTTTTTTGTTTTCTTCTTTCCTACTCCATTTTTTTAAGGAGGCATGATATAAGACAATTCACAAGCTGCTCGATGGGTGCTACCAAATTTTGGGACATTTATTTTCTCTGTACACAAATCACTCTTAGAGACCCATCACATGATCACATGTTGAATAAATTCACACTTGTCTAGGGTTTAGTTATTTATTTTTAGGTTGAAGTCATTATGGTTTCCATGGATTAAAATCAATGCAATTGTTTAAGCTAGTAGGCATGTATGGGTCAATTCATTAAAGGTCCTTGATGGTGCAGGTTTCCCCACCATTCCAATGGTAGACAAAACCTGTTTTGGGGGTTGTTTTAGCTTACTATGTAATTTGAAGGTTGTTTTTTGGCAATGTGCTCCCATGTTAAGATGGTTAGGGCCATTTTTAACTAGTTTAATTTTGCATTATGCAAGATTAATTAAAACGAGATGGATTTTGTCAGAGATTATGTTAAAGTATGATTCTGAAAGTAGATGAAGGGTGAGGTGTATTCTAAGAACCTTATGCTTTATTCGAATTCCATTAAATGTTGAATCCAAAATAACCCTTTACCATGCACTGGAATTATATTCAGTTTTATATGAATTCAACCAATTTGTATTAACCCCTAAAATCAATCATTTTGATTAACTAGTTCTTGGCACTAATTCAAATTATTGGTCAACATTGGAACAAAAACATCTACCAAGTTCTTACTGATTTATTTGGATTTACACTAAATGGAATTTGTCGAAAACGGAAAATAAATAGATCGAACGCCAGTCAAATTTGGCTTATAGAAAGTGGGATTTAATCTTCCCACGAGAAGTAGCCCTTAAAGCTAAGAATGTTGGAAATATGGCTACAACAGAGATGACGCAGATGATCAAGGCGCAGATGATCAAGGTTGTCATTGATGGCAATCGATTGTTTATGAAGAACAGATGCTGAAACATGCTGCAACACAAATGCAAACACAGACGCTGAAAAACAGTGCTGAAACAGCGTTGGAACACAGAAGCTAACGCAGATGGTTAAAGATTGTCATTGATGGCTATAACAGAAGAATGACGCAGATGATCAAGATTGTTTATACGGACACAGAGGCTGCAACATCAATG
>ML812501.1:120623-150214 GCA_009831015.1 Picea engelmannii
TTATGTTTATAACTCTGGATTTCACAGTAAAGACTCACTGCCACTAAGATTAATGATTCAAAGTTAGAAAAGGAAAGAAATTATTAATAATCTACACTAACTGATTCACCCCCCCCTCTCAGTTAGTTCATACCTGTAACAAAGAATCTCTGGATTCTCTATGCCACCATATGATACAACCGTGGGAAAAGTAAAAGAATACTCAAGAGGATGGATTTGGAAATTGAAGTGGATCTATACAAGTTGTTGGTGAGAAGAATTACAATGGGGTGGAAGCATTAGAAAGGAAAAGATCATAATTTTTAGAAGAAAGTTGATCGGTAGTAATTTCAAGTCACTATTTCTTAAACTCCTCCACATGTGGAAACATGTAAATAATTGGCTTGGACAACCAATTTTTTGTTGAAAGTATCGGAAATTTAAAATTCTAGGTGTATTTTAAGTTTCCCTACCATTGTCCATGTAGGAAGATTTGTTGAATGCCCAAGCTCACTTGGATAATTTTTATCAAGATATACACATCTTGTTTTATTGAATTGATATCATAGTTTTTCATTTTTGTATGAACAAAAATACATCAAGAAGAATCTAGAGGAACGTGGGCAACAATTGCCTCAGTCAATGTTATCATCTAACTTTCACAAAGATATGAAAAAATTTGAAATAGAGCTAAGGAAAGGATTGTTGGGTTTCTCTTTTGATTATAATGAATAGTACACAATGAATCTAGAGACAATCTATGCAGAAAGAATGGAGTGTAACAACCCTAAGTAATTAATCAATTGTCATGATTTAAATAATTGTTTAATGTATATTAGTTTAATTAATTAATTGTCCTAATTAAATATTTGTTTAACGTATATTAGTTTAATTAATTAATCAATTAATAATCATGATTAAATATTTATTTAAGGAATATTGGTTTAATAAATTAATAATTTTCATTTTGAGACTTAGTGTATCGGTAGATGACCCATTAATGAAAAGGGGATAAGGTGGTTGACACCTAATTGAGGGAGGGTAGTTGATAATTAAATGAGGGAAGAAGGTGGTGAATGATGGGAAGGGAGGATAAGGCAAGGGGGAAAACACTCGAGGAGGAAATTTTGGGGTTTTGGGGGGAGCCTTATTTTTCATACCAGAGGACTATATTACTGGTTTTGATGGGGAGGAGATTGTTGGAGGATTGTATTACTGGTTCTGTTTGAGGATCTTGTTGTGGTTTTGTTGAGGAGCTTGTTGGAGGGTTTTTCTTGAGGAGCTTGTTGGAAGTTTGTCACAGGGGGCACCGGGGTTGTTGGGGATTTTGGGCTCGGGGGGGCAAAAAATGCAAGGGTTCCTGGAGCTAGGGAGCTGGAGAGGATCTATTCCTAGCTGGCTAGGAGGAAAAGATTCAGTTTTCAGGCAGTTTCAAGTAGTTTGCAACAACAAGAAAGAAAGGGACAAACTTCTTCTTCAAGAGGTATTTTACCAGTATTAATTTTGTTAAGAATGAAAGTTATGATATGTATCTATGTATTGAAAATGTGTAATATGTTGTGTAATATGTTTTGTGATTATTTTGGACTATATAATTTGAGAATTTGATATTTAACTGATTAATTTGCTAGAACTTCAACATAAATTAGATAGATTTGTTGTAATGCAAAACATAAATAGAAATTAGATGTCATGTTCAAGAAAAGAAAAGTACTTTAGATTACAAATTTACCATTTGACTTTGAATCCCTAGTGAAGGGTCTTACATGGAGCTTATCATTCTTCTAGATAAAACTTTATCCCTAAATTGAAAAAAAAATCAGATTTAATATTAGAAAAATCAAACAAAACTTCTTTCCAACCCCACTACATAAAGGTTAACCAGTATTCTACAGGATCTGCAACAGAAAGTTGAGTTTTCTATCCTGAAGATTAGAAATGATAAGGCGAGCTTCCGAGGGTTCAAGGGAGCCATAGATTTTAGATAGGGTCGTCCAACCTTTTTTTTTATACATACAAAAACATGCAATAGGTGGTTACGATCCCATTGATTATTTAGAAGTCAGATGATATATTGGGTGTAAACATAATTATTCAAATTATGATCATTAGAGAGAAGGTTAAGAGATTTTTTTTTTGACACGAGCAATATCTTATATTTCCTTATCAACAATTAATTCCACACAAGCAGATGGAAAAATAAGTGCAGCTTAAAATGTGGAAATTTGGTACAAATAGGAGACTTCTTGCAACAAACAACTTCCTTGATTTACATTGTGACAAGATATCACTGAACTCTTTGCTTCCATATGCATCGACTACCGAGCAACCTAGCCAATCCATATTTTTAACATGAAACATTATTTGTATATTTTCTCCACTGAACATTTTGCCTCTTCCCAAGAACAAATAAGCAATATCTTCTACATAAATGCTTCAATCGACTATTGTAAATTTAATTCCCAAGTAGGAAATACATATAATGGGTTTCTTAATTGAACCTCTCAAGTGTAAGATATTGTTTCATCTCCAGTTCAAGTAGTCAATTATCAAGTCTGAAGGTCCCATGCATGTTCCTAGATATAAAGTAATGTATTCTAAATGTATGGTTGCGATTAAGTCCACATGGAATTAAATTGAATTGAACTCTTTGTAATTTTTTGAAATCCTCTACACATTATCCTTTAGGAATTGTATTTTTAACATCCTAATATAAATCACAAAGCAAATCAAGTTATAGGCCTCTAATTAGTTTCTAATTAAATTCAACATAATAATACCTCTACTGTGGGAGGAATGGGATTTAATTGAAACCACAAACAATGTACATTCATTTTTTGAAATTTGTATTGTTTAAGGAATATATATATATGGACAAATTAAATTCTTGCAGAGAATATGAACATAGAACACTTTGAGAATAAGGATACAAAACAATGGGACTTTGTTTATGTTTGGTTGGTGCCACCTAGACTTGTCTGATGTGATAAATAACTACATCACCACATCCATTTTGGTAGTTAAAAGCACCTCTAAATTTTATTGGAAACAACACAAAGATGGAGTTTATTCCATACATGCAAGGAGACAATATTAGATAAGTGAGACCCAAAAAGAGAATAAATCCCTTTATGTTAGGGACATAACCTCCCTAATCGCTCACGTAGGTAGAATAATATATTTCCATCTAATAAAGGCCAACATTAGTTACGAAGGCATATTTAATAAATGTGAACAAGTAAATGTAAGAAGACCTAATAGAAGTTTCTGCTTCTAGAATTCTAGAAGGATCTTCCTCTATAATGAACTTTATAAGATAAAATTAGTATAAATAAGAGTAGAAGGCATGATAAGTTTTTTTCTTGAGAATTATTGTAATAGATCTCTGCTCCACTGGAGGTATCCCCCTCGAAGAGGCAAGTGAACATTGTTTTATTTGAATAAAGGTATCATTTTTGGTGTCACTCTTCTCAATATTTTGTTGTTTCATTGATATCTATTGAATATTCATGTTAATGCATATTATATTACATTTGGTACCTTATAAGTGGTATCAGATCACTTTCCTTGGTAGGAATTGTGGGTTAATTGTTTTTTCAGGGTAGAGACGTGGTTCGACATCTTAAACCTACAATGATATGTCATTCAATGCATAAATCCATGGTCAGGGAAGCATACCCACAATAAATACAAGAGGTTTTTGAGCTCACATTGTTGGACACCCTTGTAACCCATGTTGGTACTCCTTCGAGTGTAGCGCATTAGAAAACACCTGTATACAGACTGGCCTAGGTATCATGAAACTCATTATAGATCAATTGATTGGGCATGACTGCTATAGTGCTACTGAGAAAGACACTGTGGAAGATACTCTCTAGTACTTGGGTAATTGAGTAGTACAACTAAGGGTACAGTATAGCCTCCTAATTAGTTGGTGCCCTGAGATATTGGGTCGAGTACTATTGTTCGACCTCACATGTATATCAGAGAGCTATAGCATAGGGAAAACCCTTGTATGTAGGAAACCTAAAAAAACTAACCCTTGGGAAAAAACATAACAAACAAGGAACATACAAGATCTATTGTCATGCAACCTTGCCTCCTACATTCTGGTTGTGGAATTACTACACATTTTTTCTTGTTAAGAATTTGGGCATTTTGACACTGCAATATTATTCAGATCAGAGTATAACTCCGTAGGAGTAAAAAAGGTTTGTGGTATTTCCACACCCTTATTTGAGACCTATCCCATTGGAATCCTCTTTTCGTCTTGATTGCAATGATACTTATCATTTTTAAGCCTTTTGTTTTTCATGTGGTCCCGACACCCTTATTTGGGACCTATCCCATTGGTTTCCCCTTCTTGCATTGATCGCACTGCTATCTATCACTTGTAATCATTTTATCACTTGTAATCCTTTTTTTCGTGGACCCACCCGCCCTTTCCAAACACCCTTATTTCCCACCTCTTCCTCTGTTTCTGCTTCACCATGGCTGACACCCGTAACCAGGAACTTGAAAACCTCATCAATTCTCACATAGATTCCAAAATGGACTACATGAAAGAGGAATTGAAGAAGGACATCAATTCCTACCTTGTTATCCATCTTGCATCCCACCTTGATTCTCAGGTTGACTCCTTTGCTGCCAAGGTCCTGGGAAAACTGCCATTTCCTAGAGTCGATACCTCATCTGAACAACCTTCTAACCCGAAAGGTACAAATTCTTCCAATTCCCATCCTTTTCAGTTCAACCCCTTTCATCGTGAACTGTGTCTTCCACGAGTGGAGTTGAACAAATTTGATGGCTCGAATCCCACTGGTTGGGTCTCTCAAATGGAACATTAATTCTCCTTGCATGACATCACTGATGGCTAGGAAAAACTTCGTTACGTTGTCCTCTATCTAGATCATGAATGTTGGAAATGGTGGAAATGGCGTAGAAAATCATTCCAAGGATATGTTTCTTAGACATAGTTTTGGATGAACTTTATGAATTCTTTGACATTGACACACACCACCTGTGACGTTTGACCAAATTGAAACAGTTTGGTACCGTGGAAGAATTTATCGCTGCATTTGAGAAATTTCCTTTTAGAATAGAGAACATGTCTGATACCTTTTTCTGGGAATGATTTATTAGAGGCCTCAAGGATGAAATAAAATCCCAGTTCCTCATGACTCACCCCCAGACTTGGTTGGAAGCTACTCAACATGCCAAGGAAGCACAATAAGTTGTTTTTTCCAAGCACCGCAAACCCTCTTTTCTTCCTCGTCCTTACCCTCCCAATCATGCCCCTTATCCCACCCCTCTCAAGATCCAGAAATTAACTCGGGAAGAAATGTTTGAACGCCAACTCAAGGTTCTTTGCTATAATTGTGATGAAAAACATTTTTTGAGGAACAAGTGTAACGAATAGACGTTGTTTATGGCCATCTCTGAGGGTTTTTTCTGACGAAGAGGTAGAGGCTCCTCTTGTGGTAGAGCTACCTAAGCCAACTGATCTAACTCCACCATCTAATCCACCACAAGTTGAACCGATCATTTCATTGAAATCCCTCAATGGATTCTCTCCTCCCCAAACCCTTAGTTGATTGGCTACATTAAAAATCAGAAGATCATCATCCTAATTGACAGTGACAACACCCATAATTTTATTCATCATCACATCACTCAAGAAACCAATTTCTATATCTGCGTCGTCAAAAATTTTAAAATCGTGATTTTCAATGGTGGTTCCATGAAATGTGGGGGACGTTGTGAAAATGTGTGTCTCCAAATTGGTCAGTATAACCTGAAAAATCATATGTTTTCTATTGACATGGGTGGTTGTGAAATTGTGCTAGGTGCGGAATGGTTGCGCACTCTCGGTCCCATCTTCATGCATTTTGAATAATTAACCATGCAATTCTAACATGAAGGTCAACATTATAAGTTCTAAGGAATCATATCAGGCTCCCCTGAGATCATCAGTTCCCATCGAATGGAAAATCTCCTAAAAAAATGTCATTCATGCATTTTTTCCCAACTCCATGGCATTCAAGCAGTTGAGACACCGTATGTGCACCATGACATCCAATATATCCTCTCCAAACACCAAACTGTTTTTTCCACTCCCCATGGACTTCCCCCTTCCCGCAATGTTCATGATCATTCCATTCCTCTAGTTTTGAGCAGTCTTCCTCCCAATGTTCTTGTCATTGATGATCTATTGGATGAATTGAGTGGTGCTCAATAATTTACTAAACGTGATCTTCATTTTGGCTACCACCAGATACGTATGAAAGAGGAAGAAATTCCCAAGACTACATTTTGAACTCATGAGGGTCACTATGAGTTCTTGGTCATGCACTTTTTCCTGTGTAATGCCCCCTCCACTTTCCAAAGTCTCATGAATCATGTCTTCCATCCTTTTCTCTGTCATTTTGTCTTAATTTTCTTTGATGATATTCTCATCTATATTAAAACATGGATAACCCATGTTTCCCATCTGGATAAAGTTCTCCATATACTTTCTCAACACCAACTTTTCATCAAACAATCTAAAGGTTCCTTTGGTGCCTCTAAAGTGGAGTACTTGGGTCTCTCTCCTTCCTTGTACCAGATTGAATCCAAGTTGTTAGCTAAGAATGGTTGCAAGACCCCAAAATATCTTTCCTGATCCAACAATTGAAAGACAATTCTTCAGTTTCTCTAGGGTAATATTAGCACAATGATGATATTTGCTACAAAGGTCATCTGTATTTACACAAATAGTCACAATTCAAATCTATGGTTCTTTCAGAGCTTCATGTTTCCTCCACAACTGGGCATTCGAGGTTTACCAAAACCTATGAAAGGGTTACACATTCTTTTTTTTTGGGATGATATGAAACAAGATGTCTACGCCTTTGTGGTTAAATGTGATGTCTATAAATGAAACAAGGGAGAAACATTCAATTCCCTAGACACACTACAACCACTCTCGATTCCACCGACTATTTGGCAGGATATTTCTATGGATTTCATTGTTGGCTTACCTAAATTGGGAAATAAGTGAATCATCATGGTGGTAGTTGATAGTATTTCCAAATATGCTCCTTTATTTTCTCTTCAACACCCATTCACCGCATCCACAGTGGCTCAAATTTTCATGGATAATATCTTCAATCTTCATGGAATGCTCATTCTATTATCTCTGACAGAGATCCCGCTTTCACTAGCAATTTTTGGAAAGAATTTTTAATGCTCCAAGGAACCCAATTGCATCTCAACACTTCCTATCATCCCCAAACTGAAGTTGTCAACAAGTGTTTGGAAACATATTTGAGGTGTTTCACATATGACAAACAAAATAAGTGGGATCAGTGGTTACTCCTAGTTGAATGGTGGTACCACACATCTTACCATACATCTACTCACATGACTCCTTTTGAAGTAGTATATGGACAAAATCCACCGTTGGTTCTCTCATACATGCCAGGTGTCTCGAAGGTTCATGAGGTTGAAAAATATATTACAGTCCATGAGGCCATTCTCCATACCCTCAAAGAAAATTTGGCCATGGCTCAGAATTGCATGAAGCAACAGGCATATCAAGGTCATTCTAAATGACAATTTGTTGAAGGGGACCAAGTGTTTCATCTGTAACCTTATAAGAAGAATTCACTCAAAGATGACCACTGTCAAAAACTTGCTCCCAAATTTTATGGTCCTTATACAATTCTCAGGCGAGTGGGGTAGGTTTCCTACCAATTAGCTTTTCCCAATCATTCTAAGCTCCATCTTTTTTTTCGTGTCTCATGCTTAAATAAGGTGATTGGAATTAAGTGTCACACTCAAACTGGTCTCCCTGGGTTGGACGAAGAAGGTTACATTTGGTTGTAGCCACAAGAAGTCTTGGACCAGCGTGAGCATCGTCTTCGTAAACACACCATCAAGGAAGTGTTAGTGCAGTGGAAAGATACAAATCTGGAAGATTCCACTTGGGAGTCAACCATAATTATACAACAGTTTCCTTATATCAAGCCTTGAGGTCTGTTGAACCCCTTTGTTGGAAATATTGTCATTTATGTCAACAATCGAAGTGATGATGTCATACAATGTGTAAGAGATCGATAGTGCAAGCTCAAGAGGAGGAGAGAAAAGGAGAAGCGAATAGTATCGAAGATCAAAGCTCAGAAGGAGGAATTCATGATTATTGTTGATCAAGATAGGATCAACAATATTCCTATGAATAAAGCTTAGGAGGGATAGAAGCTTGAAAGAGCTCAGAGGGAGGATGAGAGTCGAGTTAAGCTCATAAGGGTTAGCGTGGAGTTCAGAGAAGGGAGCCATCAATAATATCGATGGACGATAGAGATCATTCGAGAGGACTGGAACTAATTTCCGTAGTTTGTTTGATACATCATAATTGTTAGGAGGATAAACACTGACGTCCATTATTTTCGTGGGAATTAAATCGTGATAACAATCCTGGCCATTGGAGCCATAGGACATGTGGCGAAATATCAGAGCACGACGGGATATTGAGAAAGTGGTTTCAAGCAAACTGCCTTTCGCTCCGATACACTTTTAAGGGTGCCACATGTCCACTATTAAAACCATAATGGTTTTCCCCATTCCATCCTTGCAAAATTAAGTTTCGTGCTAGTCCACTACCAGATATGTGCCTCAACCGTCGATCTGGGTTGATCTGACAAGTAAAGTACATGAATGTTTGGCGAGTGGTCATAGTGCAGGGTCACATCATTGAGAGTTGGAGGGAGGAACTAGTGCAACCAAGATCTATTTAGACAATCGTGACATGGAGAGTCGAGACCCTTCTTCACAGGAGTCCCGAAGTTGTGAATTGAAAAGTGCTTTGTGGATAAGCGCCTAGTCACCACCGATGGTCACGAGAAGGGAAGAAGCTAGTCCAACTAAGCTCTTTTTTTGGAAGTTTTAGTGATCACAACATGGAGTGTCGAGACCCCTCATCATAAGAATGTCGAAATGAGAAATCACGATAAGATAAGGATTGTCGATTTAGAGGACATAACGAGGATCAATGGATCAGGGCTGTGGGTCATCGAACCACATCAGAAAGGATATGTGGCACAATAAGACACTGACAAGTGTCAAGTTGATACATCATTTCAGAGGTGTAATGTGAACCATCCAATCATTTCAGCGAAATCATAATTGGGATTTTTGAACTGTTGGAGGTCATGAAGACTCAATGGGAAAAACGATGAAATCTCGACAGCCGTCCATCTCAGCTGAAGATCGAATCGCAATCACTGAAGTTGATAAACATGATTAAGTCATGGCCGTTAGATTAAATAATAAAAGAAGTAATATGAGTCGTCTGATCATTTTGGGGATATCGTATTCGAGAGTTATTGGTATGTTGGAAGCAACAAAGTCCTGAAGGACAAATAACTTGAAATCTTGTAAACCGCTCATCTCAACGAGTAATTAAATCTTGACCGTTGATTTGAAGGAAGCGCCTCCGTAGAATTCGGTTCTTGTGAAAATAACAAAGTTTCAAGATTGAGTTTAAAAGATGAAATTGATCCATTTCTGTGATCAATTTATGAAGAGTCTTCACGCTAAAAATAAATAAACAATAGTTAATGATTATGGTGAAGTTAATTGAAGAGGTGTGATGGTCCAAACGAAAGGACACAGTGTTTTTAAATCTCACACCAGTTTGAAGATTATATAAACCAGAAAGAGGGGGAGAAGAAAGTGTCTCTGCAGTCCAAGTCAGAAGATCAATAGTTGAAGCAGAGTCCAGGAATAAATACAAATACCTATGTATTAAGGGTGTTTGGGTGGTGTAAGGGCAGGTTTGTGCTTGCAAAGGGATTTGGTGCTTCCTTGTCAGTTGTAGTTGACTAAACAGGGGATTGTAGCCTCCTACCAGTTGGTGATGGTAAACTAGGGTGTGGGTGCATCCTGATCAGTTGGTGCTAATAAAAAAAAAGGAAAGTACATATTCCTTCTAAGTAACATGTAAAACAAATTTTGCAGTTAATAGAAAAGAGTTTGTGGTTTTTCCATTTTGGTCCCACGATAAAATATTGTGTTAAAATTCTGTTTGCATTAATAAGTGGAAAATTGATATAATTGTTGTGTCACTGATTCACCCCCCCCTCTCAGTGACATGATCTGATCCTTCAATTGGTATCAGAGCAGGTTCCTTCAGCATAGTCTAACAAACTTGAAGGTAGATCCTAAATATGGATCAACAAGAAGGAATGTCTAACAACAAAGCACCATTGTTCAATGGAGAAGGCTATGCTCTGTGGAAAATAAGAATGAAAAAATTCTTGTTGGCTCTAGGTTTTGATATTTGGCAATCTGTTATAGACGGTTACATTACACCAACTACTCCACCCAAAGACTCTGTAGGGAAGAAAATCTGTAATGATAACTCAAGAGAAGTTAATGGTATTCTAGCAGGGTTGACTAACTCTATATGTGTGAAAGTTATGCATTGAAAATCGGCCAAATAAATCTGGGACAAATTGGAGGCTGTATATGAAGGAGATGACAAAGTCAAAGAAGCCAAACTACAGACCTATAGAACTCAATTTGAAAACCTGAAAATGAATGAAGAAGAAAATATTGTTGAATACTTTCATAGGGTAGATGAAGTGGTCAACTCAATTAGAGTGGCAGGAGAAGAATTTACAGATAAACCCATTGTGAAAAAAATACTAATGTCATTACCGATGAGATATGATGCAAATATTTCCTCAATTGAAGATAGATCTGATCTAAGCTCACTCACAGTTGACCAGCTCCATGGGATTTTTATAGCATATGAAATGAGAACAGGAAACAATAAATCAACAAAAGATGAAACAACTTTCAAAGCATCCAAGACAAAGATAAATCAGAAGCAAAAACCTCAATCCTGTCATCATGAAGAATCTGATGTGGAGGAAGCCAACTTCATTAGAAAACTTTAGAAAGGATCAGGGAAGTACAAAGGCAAGCTTCCTTTCAAATGTTTTAATTGTGGCAAAGTTGGTCATTTTTCATCCAAGTGTCCCTATCCCAAGGAGGACCCTAAAGAGGAAGAAAACAAAAACAAACAATACCAGAAGAAGGAAAAACCCAACTACAAGAAAAAGTTCTACACAGGGAAAATGAATTTCTACTCAAAAGAAGAAGAACAACTCATCAGAGTCTAGTGACAACGATGAATCTGATGATGATGAAGTTCTTTTCTTAGGTATTGAAGAATCTAATGAGATAGAAAAAATCAAACATGAGAAGGAGTTAGAAGATGAAGCAGAAGTTAATATGGAGGAAGAAATTCTCAGTGCCTTAGATGAATTAAGAAAATATAAAACCAGATATAGACAGTTGAAAAGTTTTGTAGTTGAACAAAAAGAAAAATATGAACAAGAAGAAAAGGAGATGGAAAAACTTATGAACAATCTGAAAAAACAAATCTTAGAAGAAAATAAGATCGAAGAAAGTCTGGAAAAGTCTCTTGAAGAAAAACAAATAATTGTTGAAAGGATGGAGGCAGAAACAGTTCATCTAAAAATGGAACTGGATGCAAAAATCATTCAAACAAAATCTAAAAATAGCTCTAAAATATTAGATAAGATTATTATAGCACAAAGGGATTCTGGAAATAAAAATGGAATAGGTTATTCTCAAAAGGAAAGCCATTTTAACTCAAAATCTTATGCAAATGCTCTTCACAGTACATTCAAGAAGAAAAATGAAGAGAAGATAAGTAATGATAAGGACTCCAGAAGATTACCTCCACCCATCAGGAAAAAAGGCAAGCCAATACCAAAGAAGTTTTACCAAAACAAGTATCCTCGCATTTTTCCTGGTTATTTCTATGCATGCTCTAATTTTGGATACAAAGCTATAAATTGCAGAGCATATAGAAAGAAAAATCTGAAGGTTAAGAATTATATCCTTAAGGATAAACAAGCAACAAATTGAGTTAAGAGTAGAAACTATAACTCCTTTGAACGTCTACAAGAAGGGGACTTACAATGCTTCAGATGTCATAACCATGGACATAAAGCCATTAATTGAAGACTAATGGAAGTCTCAGAACAACCCAAGTTCATTAGAGAGAATAAGAAACTTTGGAGAGTAAAAACATCAAAAAGGGAATGTGTTATTACCCTAAAAACTCAAGATGAAAATGATCTCTGGTATATTGATAGTGGATGCTCGAAACATATGACAGGTAACAAGGACAAGTTTTTAGACTTAAAGAAACAAAAAGGTAAAGCTACAATTGGTAATAATCCTTCAAGTAACATACTTGGGAAAGACATTGTGAGCTTGGGAAAAGACAAAGCTAGAAATGTACTACTTGTCGATAAATTGAAGCCTAGTTTATTAAGTGTCGGTCAAACCTATGATAAGGGATACTTCTACATATTCGATTCCAAAAAATTTGAGATTAGGAGAGAAGACACAAGAAAATTAGTTGGTACTGCTCCTAGAACTCCTGAAAATGTATATATACTAAATGAAAAATTGAATGAGGAGTGTCATATAAATTCTGTAGATGAAAGTTGGCTATGGTATAGGAGGTTGGGGCATATAAACTTTGTCAATCTTGTGAAAGTTAGCAACCTTGGTGCAGTAAGAAACTTGCCAAAAATTATATAACCCTCAAATACTATGTGTATACATTGCCAACTAGGGAAGCAAACTAGGGTAAGGTTCAAAACAAAAGAATACACAACCTCTAAACCTTTAGAGCTTGTTCACACTGACCTATGTGGACCTGCGAGAACCAAGAGTCTACAAGGAGAGTCTTACTTTATGTTGTTCATTGATGACTTTACTAGAATTAGTTGGATATGTTTTCTCAAGGAAAAATCAGAAGCACTCAACAAATTCAAAGCCTTTAAAACCCTTGTTGAAAATGAAAGGGAGACAAAAATCAAATGTCTTAGATCAAACAATGGTGGTGAATTCACCTCAAAAGAGTTCGATGTCTTATGTGAAACTCATGGAATAAAAAGACAATTCTCTGTTGCCATAACGCCTCAACAAAACAAGATTGCTGAAAGAAAGAATAGAACAGTTCAGGAGGCCGCAAGGACTATGCTCAATGAAGCAAAATTGTCACATGGACATTGGAGGGAAGTTGTAAGCACAACTGTATACATATTGAACAAAGGTAAGCTAAGGGTTAATAGTGATAAACCTTCTTATGAACTATGGTTTGGAAGAGCTCCATCAGTGAAATACTTCAAAGTCTTCGGAAGTAAATGCTACATCAAAAGACTAGATGAGAGTCTTGGAAAATTTGATGCCAGATCTGATGAAGATCTTTTTCTTGGATATGCTTCAAACAAGAAGGAATACAAATGCTACCATCTTAGATCACATAATATTGTTGAAATTGCAGATGTCAAGGTGGATGATCTAAAAACAATAAGTTTCAAAAATCAAGAGACCATATCTAAAAATAAAGATGAAGATGATAATGAGACATTCGACCCACAACTAGAAGAAGTAGAAGAGAATGAAAAAGAAAGGGAATAAGATGATATGGATACTAGTGAAATTGAAGAAGATAGTGAATATGGAGAGATAAGAGAAGAATTTCCAAGAATAGATACAAAGACACCCTCAAGAATTATTCAGAAAAATCATCTCGAAGAACTGATTATTGGAGATATGAATGATGGAGTGCAAACAAGAAGACAACTATTGTATTAAACAAAATTAGCATTGTTGTCACATATTAAGCCAAGTTCAATCAAAGAGGCATGTAAGGACGAGAACTGGGTTAAATCTATGAATGAAGAATTGGATCAAATTGAAAGAAATCAAACTTGGGAACTAGTTCCTAGACCAAAAGATAAAAATTTTATTGGAACTAAATGGGTATATAAAAATAAAATGAATGAAGATGGGCAAGTAATCAGGAACAAAGCCAGATTAGTATGAAAAGGTTATGCTCAGGTTGAAGGAATAGAATATGAAGAAACATTTTCACTTGTGGCCATATTAGAGGCAAATAGGATGTTCTTATCTTTCTCCAGCTACATAAAATTTAAAGTGTTCCAAATGGATGTCAAATCAACATTTCTCAATGGAAATTTAGAAGAGGAAGTCTATATTGAGAAATCAGATGGGTTCCAACTAAAAAATAAAGGAGACTATGTTTGTAAATTAAATAAGGCACTCTATGGATTAAAACAAGCACCCAGAGCATGGTATGCAAGGCTAGACTCTTATTTACAAAAACAAGGCCTTAAAAGGGGATCAACAGACAACAATGTTTATTGCAAAATTGATGGTAATAACTTGATCATTGTGGAAGTGTATGTTGATGATATCATATTTGGTAGTAATAATATAAAAATGAGTAAGGAATTTTCTAAGATGATGCAGAAAGAATTTGAAATGACTATGCTTGGCAAACTAAATTTATTCCTTGGATTACAAATAATACAGTCCAAAAAGGGAGTCTTTATCCATCAGTCTAAATATGTTAAGGATATGATTAAGAGATTCCAGTTAGAGGATTTCAAACCTATTGGTACACTTATGACGGTTGGATGCAAACTAAGCAAGGATGATGAGTCCAAAGCTGTAGATCCAAAACACTATAGATCAATGATTTGCAGTTTGCTCTATGTAACATCTTCCATACCTGATGTCAAGCAAGATGTTGGGATGGTGGATAGATTCCAAGTAGAACCAAAGGAGAGTCATGTTCAAGATGTAAAAAAAATCTTTAGATATTTGAAAGGAACTGTTAGCGTCGGAAGTCACTCCTGGATTGCTTGCAGGAGCAGAGCCCGACACCCATCAGTTTAATGTCACGATTTGTTTTAAAGGGATGATCAAATGGAGGTAAGACTCAAGGAAATATCATTCTAACTCAGGGACTGGGTCTGGTATGTAAAGAACCAAGGAGGTCTGGAATCTGAACTTCAGCCAGTGGGTTGATTAAAAGATGATCAGGTGGAAGACTTAGTAGGAAGAGTGAACAAACAACTTGGGCAACAGGCTTTCGGCAGTTTGCAGAAGAAAGACTCTGAAAGCAAGATCTGCTTGGTTCAGGGTCTCAAGGAATTGAAAGGGGACTTGACTGGTCCTCCAATTCCAAGTCACTCAGCGCTGGGGAAACCACAAGAACTGATTAGAGAAAGTGCAACTATTACAGTGATCCATTACAACATCATCCTATAAAGCTACAGCTCGACTGGATCCTCCAATTCCGAGCTGCTCTAACACAGTGTAAACAGAGACATGAGAGAAACTGGCATTCATAAGGCAAGAAGTCTCAAAAGCTCATACATAACCAAAGCAACAATGCTTCATTAAAACTTTACAACCGGGAGCTCAGCTCAACCATCGATACCTACAAAATGTGAGAAAAACTCCTCTAAATACTTAGAGCAAAACATAGAAGCCAATTCGAGACCTCGCATTGAAGACATTACGTCTGCATGTTTACTGCGCCTGCAGTCTCTGGACAGTCGTGAACTTCAGTCAGACGCAATCGTGCTCCAAAAGGATCTGTGAATGAATTGACAAGCTTACAGTCATTTCTGGACTTTCCATTTATGGTGGAAACGATGTCCAACCACCATCAACTGCTGCAATAACTGTTTCATTTGGATCGGGAAAGGCCATGGTCAACTCTATACCTACAGGACATGGGGGCCTTCTCACTCTGTCGTTTGGATTTGCTTGGAGAATTTATGGCGAGACTAGCGGGTAGACGTGGAGGCCGTCATGATGACTGGAGGACTTGACGTGAAGTGGTGAATGGACGGTGATCAGGCAGGGGTGACTTGGCATGCTCGGTATGGATATGAGATGAGGAGAGTCCATGTGGGTGGATGTGGCAGAGGGAAAGCGATAGGACAAATGCAAGTGGCAGAATCCATGTGTTTTGAAGTATACGAGCCAGGTGGAGGAACATAGGGGTCGGGAAAACTGTGGTTGGCATGACACGGGGATATGACGTGGCGACAAGGGATAGGTATGTGATGAGGTTTCGGGGTTTCGGGGATTCGGGATTTGCGAGTTTGAGATGCGCGAACTCCTTGCCTCCGGGATCTCCGATATCCCGATGTGTGATGAGCCCCTCCTCCTAGGAGCTAACCCCTACCGGCTAGAGCATGAACCATATGACCATCGCCTCCGTGTGACCGTGGTCAAACCCTCCATCAGAGTTTCGGCGTTCATGATGACATGATGTCTGCGTCCACGGGACTCGCGATTTTTTGATTGCCGATGCGCCTTTCGTGCTAGCCCTTTGACTAGGCCTTGGTCCAAGCGACCACTATCATATGCCCTCGACCATACTTTCCATCGAGATTTCACGGTTCACGATGTCAACAAGCACGCATCCTCCAGACTCACGATTTCCCGAAACCCAATGGCTCATGGTCGTTGACCTGTCAACGATCCGTTTCCTGTCGCGAAAGCCTGCCACCTGTCCTCCATGATTGATAGTTGTTCCCCGATACCACAATTGTTGCTAACAGGAACCATAGATCTTGGTTTGTGGTATCCTAGCAAGGACTCATTCACATTAAAAGCCTATTCATATGCTGATTGGGCATAAAGTGTAGATGAAAAAAAAGTACCAGTGGAGGAGAATTATTTTTGGGAGAATCACTGGTTGCTTTGATAAGCAAGAAACAGTCCTCAATTTCTCTGTCTAGCACTAAAGCTGAGTATATTGCAGCAGCAGAATGTTGCACACAACTGGAATGGATGAAACAAAATCTACAAGACATCAAAATAGTATTTGAAGAACCCACAATTATCCATTGTGACAATACAAGCGCGATAAGTCTCTCTAAGAATCCAGTCCAACACTCAAAATCGAAACACTTTCCCATAAAATACCACTATCTAAGAGATCAGGCTGAAAACAAGAACATTAAATTGGAATATGTTCCAACACAAGAACAGGTGGAAAATATTTTTACAAAACCCTTAAACAGAGAAATATTTGAATATATTAGGAAAAAATTGGGAGTAATACTTCTTCCTACCTAAAATCTCTTAAGAAAATGATGCATCAATTGGAACCTATTGAGGGGGAGATAGAAATCAACGACAAAAGGTGTCATTCAATTATGACAAAAAAAAATTAATTGCAGGAGGAGTTGCCAGTGGTTAGAGAAGTTTTTATACAAACAGATGATTGGAGAAGAAACCCTTTGCCATTGATGTGAAAGGGGGAGAGAAACTTCATAAAAGGAAAGCTTCATAAGTGGAAATCATCTTCACAGGGGGAGTTTTTGAATATGAAGTTAGTGTGTTCCCTCAATGACAAAGGGGGGGATTGTTGGAAAGATTTTTATTGATTTCAACAATCGAAGTGATGATGTCATACAGTGTGCAAGAGATCGATATCGCAAGCTCAAGAGGAGGAGAGAAAAGGAGAAGTGAATAGTATCGAAGATCAAATCTCAGAAGGAGGAATTTGTGATTGTTGTTGATCACGATAAGATCAACAATATTCCTATGAATAAAGCTCAAGAGGGATAGAAGCTTAAAATATCTTAGAGGAAGGATGAGATTCGAGTTAAGCTCAGAAGGGTTGGCGTCGAGTTCAGAGCAAGGAGCCATCAATAATCTCGATGGACGATAAAGATCGCTCAAGAGGACTGGAACTAATTGTCGTAGGCCGTTTGATCCAACATAACTGTCTAGAGGATAAGCATCAACGTCCATTCCTTTTGTGGGAAGGAAATCACGATAACAATCCTGGCCATTGGAGCCATATGACACGTGACAAAAGATCAGAGCACGATGTGCTATTGAGAAAGTGGTTTAAAGCAAAATGCCTTTCTCTCTGATACACTTTTAAGGGCACCACGCGTCCACTATTAAAACCATAATGGTTTTCCCCGGTCTGTCCTCGCAAAATTAAGTTCCATGCTAGTCCATTGCATGATATGTGCCTCAATCGTCGATATGGGTTGATCTGACAAGTAAAGTGCCTGGATGTTTGGCGAGTGGTCATAGTGCATGGTCACATCATCGAGAGTTGGAGGGAGGAGCTAGTGCAGCCAAGCTCTATTTCAGAAATCGTGACATGGAGAGTTGATACCCTTCATCACAGGAGTCCTGAAGTTGCGAATCGCGAAGTGCTTTGTGGATAAGCGCCTGGTCACCACCGATGGTCATGAGAAGGGAAGAAGCTAGTTCAGCTAAGGTCCTTTTTTGGAAGTTTCAACGATCAAGACATGGAGTGTCGAGACCCCTCATCACAAGAATTCCTAAATGAGAAATCATGATAAGATAAGGACCGTCGATTGAGAGGACATAACGAGGACCGTTGGATCAGGGTTGTGGGTCATTGAACCACATCAGCAAGGATATGTGGAATAGTAAGACACTGACAAGTGTCAAGTTGATACATCATTTCAGATATGTAATGTGAGTCATCCGATCATTTCAGCGAAATCATAATCGATATTTTTGAACTGTTGGAGGTCATGAAGACTCAATGGGAAAATCGTCGAAATCCCGACAGCCATCCATCTCAGCTGAAGATCGAATCACAATCATTGAATTTGATAAACATGATTAAGTCATGGTCGTTAGATTAAATAATAAAAGAAGTAATATGAGTCGTCCGATCATTTTGGGGATATCATATTCAAGAGTTATTGGTATGTTGGAAGCAACAAAGTCCCGAAGGACAAATAACCCAAAATTCCGTAAACCGATCATCTCATTGAGTAATTAAATCTTGACCATTGGTTTGAAGGAATCGCCTCTGTAGAATTCAATTCTTGTGAAAATAACAGAGTTTCAAGATCGAGTTTAAAAGATGAAATTGATCCATTTATGTGATCAATTTATGAAGAGTCTTCACGTTAAAAATAAATAAACATTAGTTAATGATTATAGTGAAGTTAATTGAAGAGGTGTGATGGTCCAAACGAAAGGACACAAAGTTTTTAAATCTCACACCAGTTTGAAGATTATATAAACCAAAAAGAGTGGGAGAAGAAAGTTTCTCTGCAGTCCAAGTCAGAAGATTAATAGTTGAAGCAGAGTCCAGGAAGAAATAAAAATACCTATGTATTAAGGGTGGTTGGGTGGTGCAAGGGCATGTTGGTGCCTGGAAATGGAGTTGGTGCTTCCTTGTCAGTTGTATATTACTAAACAGGGGGTTGTAGCCTCCTACCAGTTGGTGCTGGTAAAACAAGGTGTGGGTGCATCTTGATCATTTGGTGCTGATAAAAAAAAAGGAAATTACATCTTCCTTCTAAGTAACATGTAAAACAAATTTTGCAGTTAATAGAAAATAGTTTGTGTTTTTCCCATTTTGGTTCCATGATAAAATACCGTGTTAAAATTCTGTTTGCATTAATAAGTGGAAAATTGATATAATTGTTGTGTCATTGATTCACCCCNTCACCTTTTTGTGATTTTCCCCTATTTATTATTTTTTCCCACTTCTTTTATTACTTCTTCTTTTCCCCCTTGTATACTTTCCCTTTTTGCGTTTTCTTTTCCCCCTCCTTTTCCCCTTTCTTGGTACTATAATACTTAGTCGATTTTCATGTTTGTGTATTTTCAGACTCACATACTCTCGCACTTGTATTAGCTTATGTTTCCCCATGTATAAATCCGCCTAACACTTAGAATGTTTTTGCGTCTCAGACTTTCAAAATTTCAGACTTTTGGACCTGTCGATCTACATGATGCACCTACATTCTCTCCACTATATGACCGATACTTTCCAATACTTAGCCATTTTATACACTCATACTTTCGGACTTGCATATCCGCCTTTCATACTAGTCGCCAACTCTGATTCTCCACCATTACTTTTCCCTTCACATTTTTTGATGTTACATTTATTATTATCCCTACAGACCCAACTACCAATTTTATTGTTGAAGTGGATGTTAATTAATGATGCTATTACCAAGGCTAGTAATAGTTATTTTGAGTTAATGTTTCCATAAAAATAAATATAACTCAAGTTCATTTTACTGTGCAAGTTGATATTTCAAGAAGAGATGGTGAGCTCCACTGGGACAACCATGAGAAAACAATCATTCTATGGGGATACTTTGAACCTATTTGCTAGGGAATATCATAATTATCATTGGTCTCGCTCCTACTGGTATTATTCAAAGTTGTTGGATATAGATGACAACAAACTGTGGACCTAAGGAATAGTTCTTGCAGGATGTGTCCCATAAGTCTTTGAATGCAAGGATATTGTCACCTGGTGCATCGATAAGATTATTCAAAACATAAGATTCATTTCAATGTAGAATAGTTCTCCTATCTTGTTGGCGCCTTCAATATTTAGAGAGATGTTGAAATTACCATAGCAAAACTTAGTCTATAAAGGGGAGGAAGCTATAATTTTCTTAAAAAGAAAGAACAATGGAATAAAGCTTATTCAAGAATATTTGCATGACCCTGCGTCAATGCCTAAGGACATATCTAGAATTCAGGTAAGTTCTTTAGAGAATCCTTATAAATAAATTTCATGGTTATTCACTTGAACTGCTGGCCAGGATTCTACATAAAAAATTCCCCGATTGGACTTATATATATTGCATTTCGTGGTTCAGGAAAATGCCATCTTTGAATGGGAAAAAATAATTTCAATTGAAATCACTGCACAATTGACTAATTTCAAGTCTGATAAAAGGTTTTATATGTCATCCTATTTGATATTTTCCATCACATGTTGTCATACTTTCGAGGGTTTAAACATTGACCGGAGAATCAAAATAAAGGTCGACCCCGTGACCATGTGGTGCCAAGCTCTATGGAAACATTGAGTCATCCATCATTTTTATAAGGTGTATTCACATTTTGTATCTAAATTCAAGAAATTGTTATTTGGGAATGACACTTCACGGATATCATTGGAAGCAATGAATTTTCTGAAGGGAAGATGAGTACTGAAGAAAATAAACGATTTTAATGTCATCAGGATTGTATGTTGTATTTTCCTTCCCTATTATATATCTGATAAGCTAGTCATCATTGAGATAGTCAGGTAGTACAAATTCTGGTTCCATACATTATCTGAAAAAAAGGAAAAAAATAGTTCATACCTCTCCCGTGGAAAGTCGGTGAAATTCTTCTCCAAGGAATTTCCAAAATAGATGAATACGCTGCTTATTTCTATAATTTTGACCTAAGATTCGTGGAAGAAATCAAGGGTTTTGACCCGAATCACCTTTTTTACGATCATTTTCTTTCAGTTGGGCTCAACCCCACACTTTTAAATTCAGTCGTCGGTAAAGAAGAATAAAATTTCAGTCACAATCCTAGCAACCAAGAATCCAATAGATATTCTGAATATATAGAAATCATCATAAGAACTACAAAGCATCATAAAGAAAGAAGTAAACCTTCTAGTGATAAAAATGTTCAATCACTAACCGTATCTATAAAAATTGCCTTGCCAAAGACAAATCCTCAGCCAAGAACATCTCACGCGAGAAAAATGCATAGAAATAACTCAGGAGATGATGAAAAGAGGAACCCTCCTAAAGGGAACATGGAGAATCTCCATAAACTAAAGGTCAAAAGAAAAAGAACTAGTTCACAACAGGAAGGGGATGAACACATGCTCCAAAAGATGATTTTTTTTAGATAATATGGATTTGGATGTGGATATTGAAAACATTACTTTCCCAGATGTAGAAGTACCAACTTGATAAAATGTACAACTTGTCTCCGCACTCATGATCCAGGATGAGACATTTTATGATGAGGAAATGCTTGTTGTACAAAATGCATATTTTGATAAAGAATCTAAAAAAATAGTTTTTGAGAGAACTACAAAGAGTAATAGCGAGAAGATATGGTCTACCATTGATACTTGAAATATGTTACCTTCAAATTTATAATCTATTCATAGAGTTACATGAGATGCACTTGATGTTTCAATTTCACACATGGAAGAAGAAAATTCCCAGTTGAAAGAAATAATTAAGGAATATGAGGAAACCCTTATGCCTCCACCTATTCTGGATTCTCCTGTTGCTATGATTCATCCTGGAAAAGGTCTTCAAGAAAACCTAGAACCAAGTTCAAGTGTCCAAGGAATTTCCAGTTTAATCACTGCTACCCGACATTTTGTTGAAAAAAATATTAAGAAAAGAATGTCATTAATTGTGGAACTGTGGGATATGGCGAAGAGGTTTTCTTCTCTTGGTTTAAGAATTCAAATTACCAAGGAATATTTAAACTCGTATTTGAAAAATGATGAAGGGTTATACATCAACAAAATTGTGATGTTTACAATGAAAGTTTCGGCAATGATAGAGAAAACAAGAAAACAAGAAAATATACCATCTTTGAGCCGCGTCAAACAATTGAAATCCTGCTAGATGGAACAAATTAATGTATTAAAATGTCTTATAACTCAATTGACTGACTTATCAAGGAGGAAAAATGAATCATACTTAAAAAATCTTGATTTGGACATCGTTGGAACCACCATTTAAGTTTCAGACCCTAAGTATCTTTCAAACTCTATTCTCATGACTCGACAAGATTTTGAAGAGAAGATTGAAGAATTAAAAAGGACATCAACTGAAAAGTTTAATAATATGATGGAATTTACACATGATGACATTGACAACTGGCTTGTCGAATATTCAAATAAAAATGAAGACATTGAAAACATATTACAAAATTTATCTGTTGATATTAGGGAGATTGAAAAGGAGTTGTTTAATGTTAAGATAAAACCAGAAGTAATCGTTTTTCCATTAAGGGACTTTATTCAAGAATGGTTGAATACCTCAATCACTAAGATCTCCTAAATTCCAGTTGAGGTAGTTATGACCAATAATCAAACCACAACCAAGAAGAGTATAAAGGAAGCATCAACAAGCAAATGAAAGAAAAAAAGATACCATCATAGTAAGTCCATGTTGATCACATGCTTCTTCTTTTATCAGTTTTCATCTAGTTATTCTTCTTCTTTGAATAGAAAGGTAAAACTGAATACTGATAACTTTCTCTTTGTCTTCTTTCCATATTTTTTTGTTCGACATCCACCCACTTTCTTCCTTCTATGTTATATCTTCTTGTATATGTTTTCTTTATGGTACACGGGAGCCCCAATCCCAGTCCTCTGGACAAACACCTTTAAATTTCAAAGCATTGTAACAAACTATTATTTCTTAGAAATCCCAAAGAACTAATTCGAGATCAGTTTTGACTGTATTTTATAACTCTGAGTTTTGAGTATAAAGTATTTGAAATTGATCTATCATAATCTTCTTTTGAGCTATACAAGAATTTACTCTATAAACGTTCTCTTATGCGTCCAAACCATCTTCTTTTATTTTGATGTGATCATAAATATTTATTTTCACTATGATGGATGTGAGGATTTTTTATTTATTTCCTGTAATGTGTGATGTGTGAGATTCCTGGTCCATTTCTCAGGAATGCTCTTTTATAAATATTTTTACTTTTCAACATTTTAATATTTCTTTGAGCATACAAGATTGGACTATATTAAGTTCCTATATTATTTATTGATCTTGAATTTATTAAGAATATCATAAGCCAAATAGGAGTACCACCTCTATAAAAATGCATGAGGATTCATATCCTCGTGAGGTTGTCGTTTCGGTCCCGACGGATTCAAGTGTCAACATTTTTGGCGACTTAACTGGGGACAGATTTAAATATTCAATATCCGGTTCTATATTATATGAATTTGCCTCAGGCCAACCAACCCCAGTTAGACATCGAACTGAATAATCAATGAATTATTCTTCATCAGTTATATAATCTTGTGATAACAATTGCTCAAACGAGAGAATAACTAGAAAGATATTGGGAGACACTATTTGAAGAAGAACAAAGAGAAATTCTCTAAATACAAAGAAGAGACAAAAGACAATACCATAGAAATGAAAGACGAGCTCGAGAGCAAGGTAGGAATTGAAGTTGGACAAATACAAAGGACCAATCACTAGAAGAAAAAGCAGGCAATTGCACAACTCAGAATTTGAAAAGCATACTCTTGAAGAAAAGAAGGAACTTCCAGACATGGTTGATAGAGAAGAAAGGTGAGAGGAACCACATGAATAAATATGAGAGGAAAGAAATCAAGAAATAAAAGAAGAAAGATGAGAAGAAAGGAGACATGAAGATAGGAGAATATTCAAAAATTTGAGAAGAATGAGATATTCTCCACTCAATATGCAAGGTGAACAACATGAGTTACCTATTCTTTTTAAAGGAACTCTGAAAACATTTTTCGAAGATGGAACTATTGATGCTAAGAGACATATTGATTTATTTTTGGATGTTTTTGACTTCCATCTAGTTGAACATGATGACGCAATGGTAAGGTTGTTTCTCCAAACCTTATCGAGCCAAGCTTATGAATGGTATACTACATTTCCCACAAGATCAATCAGCTATTTAGATGACCTTGAAGCTATGTTCATGAATATGTTCACTCCCCCAGTCACATATCATACCCTTCTCATTAATTTCGCCCAAATCTATTTGAAGAAACTTGAGAGAATAAGAGATTTCAATTTCAGGTTCAATAAAACTCTGAACAAGATTCCTGAAGAGGCCTAATGATCCAGTGATACTTGGTTGTTATAATAATTCCATGCCACCAAATGTGAATTTTTCTATTAGATCCGCCCAAATTGATACTCTGGCAGAAGAAATTATCAAAGATACATAAATGGAGGAAATGATGATTGAAATGGGTGTTGACCATGGAATTATTCTCGGAAAAGTACAAAGGAAGATGTGTAATCTAAATATTGATGATAAAGGAGCATCTAGTTCGAACAATAATGAAGATCAAATTCCATGACCAAATCAAAATCATACCACTGGTGGGGGATTTTTTAAAGGGACTATACTGGATGTGAAAACAAACCCTGTTGTCACCCAGGAGACTAAGTAAAGGATTGGAATTGCATAGATGAATAGAACCATTAGACAAATGCAAAATGAAATAACGATATTGAGAAGGAACGATAATTATATACCCAATCCAAGGATTTTAGTCTCAGAATAGAGAAGGAACCCTCCTTAAGAACAGAGAGCGAGGTTTGAGAATGATAATAGTCAACATAGACAGAGGGTCGCCAGACAACCAATTCTGAATGTATCGGTTCTTGATGAACCATATAATGAACAGATAGTTAAAACAAAAATTCATTATTTACCATAAGAAGTTTTTGAACCTGTACAGATGGACGGATGTGAGACATCCATGTATATATTTGAAGAAGGCAAAGATGATCTTGTCTCACCAAAAAATGTTGTCCAAACACGTGCATTTTTTAATAAGTCCAAAAGCAAAGATAATTCTGAAAAAGACAAAGAAAAAGATAAAGAGAAGGAAAATGAGAAAGAGAGTAACAATATCATGATGAGAAATATTGGATTTAAGAAGAAACATCAGATTTCAAAGCCCCTTCAAATGATATAAAATGTTTTTGATGATCTAAGTAAGTGGAGAATTACTCTGCCTTTCACAGAAGTGGTAAAGATTCCTCAATAGAGGGAAAATATTTTGAATTTGTTGGAGGATCCAGCGGGAAGAATTGAAGCATTTGTCACAAACCCAAAGCAAAGTCAAAATACATCAGTAGTAATGTTGAGAGGCAAAGTCCCACGCTTCTATATTTTGATAGAAAACCATGATGTTGCACACCATAATTGTCTAGTTGATATTGGCGTGACAAACAATATCATGCCTTTGGAAGTAATGGAGATGATTGGTATTAAATGCACTAGATACTATGAAACATGTGAAATCATTTATGCAATTGATTCTAGGCAGGTTCCAGGTTATGGAGAAATTAAATACTTTTATGCCTGGATTACTACCGCTCCCCATATTATCACAGTTTTCAATATTGTGGTGGTGGATCTTCCTCCTGCATATAGAGTTGTCCTTAGAAGAGACTGGTCATCCATGATCAGAGGATATATAATGAATGATGGAAGCTGCATGATGTTTCTGGATAAAGACGAAGCAATGATCAAGGTTTCTCGTGAACCTAGGAGACCATTTTCTTTCAAAAATAAGGATAATGAGTCGATGACAGATTATATAGATGTTGGTATTGGAAACTACACCATCCTGAATATGGAACATATTGATAATATAAGAAATGAAGATAATTATTTTACAGGATACTGGAGGATGTCATTCGATGGAGCTTGTTCAAGCTCGGGGAGCAGAGTTGGAATTGTTCTTAAAATCCTCGAAAAAATAGTACACCCATATGCCATCAGACTTGAGTTTTCTTGCACAAATAATGAAGCAGAGTATGAGGCTTTGATTCAAGGATTGACCCTTGCACGACAAATGAAGATTGAACATTTGATTGTGACTAGTGACTCTGAATTAATAATAAATCAAGTTACTCATAAATATAAGATTAAGAAATAAAGGCTTCAATTATATTTCAAAAGAGTAAATGAATTGATGGAGACCTTTTGTTCTTTTAATATTTATTTCATTCCAAGGGATAAAAATCAGAAGGCATATTCATTAGCATTGGTTGCTTCAATGTTGAACCCAGATGATATACAAAGTGAGACCTCTTTTCAAGTAAAAATAGTATTTTGACCTTCGGTACCTGACAACCAGGAGTATCTTCAAGTGTTTGAAAATGATGAAGACCTAGAGAATTTTATAGTAAATGAAAATGAAGATTAAGATAATGATATTGTTTCTGTTCCGAATAATTGTGTGCAATCTAAATCTCTTTTCACAAGAGATGATCATGCCAAATATATCATGGAAGAGGTATATGCTCGAAAGGGTCAAAAAACGAGAAAAGTTAACATTGGCACTGGTAATTCCAAAAAGTACATCAACTTGGGAGTTGATTGTGCCTCTGAATAATTTGATCAATATGTTACCTTCTTCAAAGAATATCTTGATGTTTTTGCATGGAGTTATGATGATTTAAAGGCATATGATAAGACAATATTTCAACATATCATCCCATTAAGAGAAGGATAAAAACCTGTCAATTAGAAAATAAGGATGATGAATCCGAAGTTGAAACCATTGGTGAAGATTGAGTTGGAAAAATTGAAGAAAGATGGAATAATATATCCCATCAGGCATTCTGATTCACTCTGAAATCTGGTGGTTGTGAGAAAAAAGACTGGGGAGATTCAAATGTGTGTGGATTTTAGGGATCTAAATAAATCAAGCGTAAAATATAATTATCCTCCGCCTAACATGGAATTCCTTCTTCAACAAGTCATTGGATCTGCTTGCATGTCCATGTTAGATGGTTTTTCCGGATATAATCAAGTTTTGATTGCAGAGGAAGACAGAGAGAAAACATATTTCATAACGCCTTGGGATACATATGCATATGCTCGGATGCCATTTGGGTTAAAGAACGCTGGAGCTACGTTTCAGAGGGATATGGACCACACTTTTGAAGGTTTTATAGGGAAATTCATGGCCGACTTCCAAGATGATTTAACAATCCATTCAAATACAATAACTGAGCACATTCATCATCTGAGGAAAGTATTTGAAAGATGTAGATTGTATGGAGTTTATTTGAATCCAAAGAAATGATTTTTTTTTATGACTAAAGGAAATTTATTGGGGCATATTGTGTGCAAAGAAGGAATTTTTATTGACCCAGAGAGGATTACATATATTAATGAGCTCAACCCTCCATCGTCCAAGAAAGGAGTCCAATCATTTTTTGGAAAAACCAATTTTGTGCAGAGATTTGTCCATGATTACACAAGCATTGTAAAACCAATCAATGCGTTGTTGAAAAAGGATCAAAGGTTCAAATGGACTTCGGATACACATGAATCCTTTAGTAACATCAAAAGGGAAATCATTACAGCCCTAGTCCTTATTAGTCTGGATTTTCAAAGATATTTCATCATGTATTCATTTGCAACAAAAATTGTGGTGGCATATGTCCGTACTCAAAGAAATTCCAAGGGTGAAGAATTACCAATAAGTTTCATGAGAAAAACTCTTCATGATTATGAATTAAGATATTCATAATTGGAGAAACAAGCCATGTCTCTTTTCAAGGCAGTAGCACACTTCCATACTTATATATTAAATTCTCATGTCATTGCATGTGTTCCATCTTCTCCTGTTAAGATGATTTTAAATCAACAATTGAGAGAAGGGAAATGGGAAAATTCGTTGGCAAAAATACAAGAGTATGACATTGAAATTAAGTCTCTAAAAGAAGTTAAAGGGAAAGGATTGTGCAAGCTCATTGCGAATGATGATGCTTTGAATGGAGTTGTTTCAGTTTCAATTGGAAAACCTATATCTGGCTCTGAATGGTACAAAGATATTGTGTTTTATTTAAAGTCTAGACAATTTCATTTCACCATGACTCCAAAGGAAAGAAGGACATTGAAAATGAAATCAAATCAGTATGTGTTGATTGCTGAAATCTTATTCAGAATGAATTATGATGGCATGTTATTAAGACATGTTGATGAAAAGAGAGCTCATGAATTAATACAAGAATTTCATGAAGGCATATGTGGAGGACATTTTGCACCTATTTCCACAACACATAAAATAATAAGAGTTGTATTTTATTAGCCATCCGTTTTCAAGGAATGATATGCTACAGTGAGAAAATTTATCTCTTATCAACAATTTTCAGGGAAGATGAAAAGGTATGCAATGCCTAATTTATAACCCATATGTATAGAACAACCATTCTCCCAATGGGGACTGGACGTAATTGGACCAGTAAATCCAAAATCAAATAAGGGGCATGTATATATTCTTATTGCTACAAACTACGTTACCAAATGGAAAGTAAACCTGTGAAGTAAAGCAATGCATATAGATTCTTAAGTAAAACAAAATTTAATCAATGGCTCATACACATAGTACACAACGATTTTATACCGGAAACCCTCAACTGGGAAAACCTTTCTTATATTCATTATATCGAATTTCACCATTCACTATACAATATATACAATGTTTTTAGGTATTCCGTAGATACCAAAACCCTAATCCCTAAAACCGGGATTATTTTTAGTAAATCGCTAAAAATAACAAAATCCGCTAAAAATAGGAAAAACCGCCCCAAAAAAAATTTACTACTACAAGGGATCGTCAGGCATAGTTTTCGAATCTGATGCCCCCCCACACACACATGCAAAGAATATAACACATACCCAACATTCTCCCACTTGTTGTTTTATTTTCATCTAGGGGTCCCAATATTATATAGTCAACAATCCAGGGCAGAAATGCCCATTGTTACTCTACACTAGGAGAACTTTTCTGTGCTTACAGACTTTGTCAATGAATCTACAACATTATTCAAAGTGTCAACCTTTTCTAGCAACACCTTCTTTTCCTCAACCATGTCTCTCATAAAGTGATACTGAACATCAATATTCTTTGTCTTCGAATGATAAGTTGGGTTCTTTGCCAGGAATATTGCACTCTGACTGTCACAATCTAATCTCATTACTTGTTGTACCAACCCAATACCCAAACACAATCTTTGTAACCATACTGCTTCCTTGCTTGCATGAGTGGTTGCCATGTATTCAACTTCTGTAGTTGAGAGTGCCACTACAACCTGTCTTTTGCTCATCCAACTGATTGCTCCTCCAAATAGGTTAAACACATACCC
>ML812501.1:151026-162469 GCA_009831015.1 Picea engelmannii
ATACACAGTGATCAACCCTGCTTCTCACAAATCCCAATCCAAGGATGTATGTGTCAAACTTTTGGTACCACATCCTAGGTGATTGATTCAGACCATATAGTGACTTCTTTATCTTACAGACCAAGTCTTTCTTTCCCTTCACTACAAAGCCTTTTGGCTGCTTCATGTAGATTTCTTCTTCCAGATCCCCATGTGGAAATGTTGTCTTCACATCCATCTGTTCCACTTCAATATCAAAAGCAGCAGCAATAGCTAAAAGAAATCTAATAGAAGTTAACTTAGCAACATGAGAAAAAATCTCACCAAAGTCAATTCCTTCTACATGGGAATAACCTTTTTCTACTAACCGAGCTTTTTATTTCTCCACTTTACCTTGTGCATTAAACTTCTTCATGAACAACCATTTTCTACCAACCAATTTTCTTCCAGCTGGCAACTCAACTATATCCCATGCCTCATTCTTATCCAAGGCATCCATTTCTTCAACCATGGCCTTCTTCCAGAGTTTACTATCCTTTGAATTTACTACTTCTCTGATAGTTCTGGGATCATCATCAATAATAGATAAAGCAAAATTGGAACGAAAATCAGGTGGACTATACCTTTGTGGTTTCCTTCTATCTCTCACTGATCTCCTCAATACTGGGGTATGCGGTTCTTCTTCTTCTTCTTCTTCTTCTTTTGCTTCCTCTTCTTCAGATGATTCAGATTTTTCATCATCCAACTCAAGCTCTATTTTCTCAGGTTTGTCTTGCATTGGTAGGAATTCCTGTTTGGAAACATCTTTTACCTCTCTGAAAACAACATCTTGACTATAAACAATTTTCTTGGTTTTTGGGTTCCAAAGCTTATAACCTTTCACACCATCTTTATAACCAATAAGGATACACTTTTCAGCCTTTTTATCCAGCTTACTTATATTTTCCTTTGGAACATGTACATAAGCATCAAAACCAAACACTCTATGATCCATATGGATATCGGTGGCCACCCATCTTTTCCAACTGGCTCAAAACAATTTTCTGGCAATTTTGGCAATTTACTATTTTTAGCAGTTTTCACTTCCGGGGCCATTTTGAGGGCCTAAATGAAGGTTTTTCAGGATAGAGATTCTTAATGATAGCCTAAAAAATGATTGAGGCCCCAAAATGGATCTCCTTGATGATACCTTTCCAACGGGCTATCATACGCCTAAAACGGAGATCGTATGCAAAAATTACGACCCTGGGAAGTTAATGTACTAACTTACCCAAACGGGGCCCACATGACTTTTGGCGCTTCATCTCCTAGGGTTAGGTTTTTGGATGTCTAGGGTTTTTGGAATTCCTGTTTATTGTAAAAATTCTTTTAGAGCCTCATCGTAATCATCTTCTTGCAAATGAGCTCAGCTGTCACATCTCTTCTCAGAGATAAGTCACCACCATTCCAACAAGCTTGTTTCCGCTGCATTTTACAGTTTCAGCTTATTTCATTATTGAATAGAAAACCAATTTTACTGTATCTCTGTTATTTTGTGTTAAGAATCTGTATTTATTTTGTTTTGCTCATAAAATCCAGATCAATGGTATCAGAGCGGTCTGCTCCTTGTCGTCTTAATGCATGGCCCCAATAAGGCCAGAGTACAAAGAGTTGGGTCTTGAGCTTGTTTCTCTTGAGGAGAAAATCTCTCACACGCCCAAGCGACCTCTCATGGAAGGAGAAACGAAAGATGACGGGACAGGAGATCCTTTCAAACTGTTGATTGAGGAATCCCTCATGCAATAGAGGAACGAGATGATGGATAGTTTCACGCAAATCCTTCAACAACTACCAACAGGCGACGCATCTTCTTTGAGAGGAGGCACCACCCCCTTCAAGGTAAAAATAAACTTCAATATTCCTATATTTGAAGGTCAAATAGACGTAGATGTTGTAGACAAGTAGTTGAATCTTCTAGAAGGGTATTTTTATGTCCATAATTTCTCGAATAGAGAAAAGATTACTTTTTCTATCCTCAAAGTCGTCCCCCATGTCAAATATTGGTGGGAAACGTTCTGTGAGCAAAAGGAAACAGAGGAACCCTCATTATTTATAGTCATAGACACCTGGGATTCCTTCAAGGATGCTATTAAGGAACAATACTACCCTGTCGGAAGTTATGGCGACTTATATACCAAATGGACCACACTGCGGCAAGAAAGAGACCAAGCAGTGCCATATTTCACAAATATCTTCCATACCTCACGCACCAAGTTGGGTATCAAATATTCAGAGTGAAATATAGTGCTCAAGTATCACGGTGCTCTGCATAGATACATCTAGAATGAAATGGAATTTCTAGACATCTCATCCTTGGGCATGGCCTACCGATATGCCGTCAAAATCGAGCAGAAGCTCAAACAAAAGACGCGACAATTTGGGCCTGGGAACCCCTCACAACAAAATCCAGGAAAGGGCAACCCCAACAAATAGAATAAAGGACAAAGAAAATATGGACAGTATCAAGATAACCAGTCCAAGACACAAGCAAAGAAGGATACTAGAAAGACAAAGAAAGATACCAGGAAGTGGTGCGACTTCCACAAGATCCCTTGGCATAAAATTGTTGATTGTCGCTCAAAGCAGTTGCTGGTGGCCGAAGTGAAAGCATATGAATCAGATGCAGAGTCTGACTCTAATCTAGAACCATAAAGGGGAAGATGAATCATTGACATGGAACCCAGTGCCACCATTGCTACCACCAAGCTCCAGCCTGGTCAACCTGATGAGCCAGAAGAAGGAGAGCGCCTCTTCCATTCGCAAATGTGGGTAAAAGGCACCCCACTGCACTTTATCATTGATAGCGGTAGCCAGAAGAACCTCATCTCTGCAGAGGTCATCAAGCAGTTGGCCCTGCCCACAACACCTCACCCACAACCCTACACCATTGGATGGCTCCACCAAGGAAGCGATCTCTGCGTCAGCCAATAGTGTCGACTGTCATACGACATCAAGCCCTTCAAAGACGAGGTATTGTGTGATGTTTCTCCTCTCGAATTTTGTGATGTTATTTTGGGCCGACCTTATTTATGGAAACTTTATGCTATATATGAATCTAGGCCTCGTAGTGTTATTATTACTTTGGACAGGAAATTGTATAGGATACTTGAGGCAGTCCCACCTAATGTTATTTCCTTGATCTCTGCTAAGCAATGCAGGAAGGTCATCTCTCAGATGGGGAAGTTTGTCTTCTTCATGATTCACTCTTAGAATAAGCGAAAGATGACAGCCTCATCCAGGGTCTCTGTGGATGACCTCTCCACACATCAGAAGCAAGTATATGAGGTCATGGAATAATAATCGGATATCTTCTCCTCACCTACCGGGGTACCTTTGCACTGCCAGGTCAAGCACCCCATCGATCTGACCCCCGGTGCACCACTTCCCAATGGGCCAGTCTATCGTCACTCTCGGTTATAGAATGAGAAGATCAAGTGACAAATTAAAGAACTTCTCCACAAGGGGCACATCCGTCCCAGCTCATCACCTTGCAGGAGCCCAATCGTGTTGGTACAGAAGAAAGATGGAACCTGACAACTCTGCATTGATTACCTGGCTCTGAATAAAATCACAGTCAGAAACCGGTACCTGATTCCTAGAATTGATGACCTCCTTGATCAAGTCACAGGGGATAAATACTTCAGTAAGATTGATCTGAAGTCTGGCTACCACCAGGTCCCGATAGAACAAACAAATGCATGGAAGACCACCTTCAAGTCAAAGGAAGGCATTTTTGAATGGTTGGTCATGCCCTTTGGTTTGAAAAATGCTTCGACCACTTTCATGAGGATGATGGATGATATCCTATGACCATTCACCAATAATTTTTTAGTGGTGTATCTAGATGACATTCTCATTTACAACAAGACTTGGGCCGAACACTTGTAGCATATTCAGCAGGTTTTGCACACCCTGCGGCAACACAAGTTATATGACAACTTGGAAAAATGATCCTTCAGCATGGACAGGGTCCATTACCTGGGCTACATCATTGATCAGAATGGTGTACATGTGGATCTAGCCAAGATCCAAATCATCTTTGACTGTCCAACCCCAACCACACTCACTGAGCTTCAGAGCTTCTTGGACCTTGCTAATTTCTACCACAGGTTTGTGTTGGAATTCTCCCATATTGCATGGGCCCTCAGCCAAATCATCGGGGGTGGTGGTAGGGAAAAATTTGCATGGGGTCGGTCTAAATAACAAGCGTTAGATAATTTGAAGCAACGCTTATGCTCATCCCCAGTACTTTCACTACCAGACCTGCAACATCCCTTTGAGATCAAGACAAATGCTTCAAACTATGTTGTGGGCGCCATTCTCACTCAGCATGGCCACCCCATGGCCTATCATAGTGAGACACTATCTGATGTTGTCTATAAGTACCCTACTTACAAAAAATAAATGTACTCCATTATGCAAGCCTACTGCCAGTGGAGACATTACATTCTTGGGAAGGAGACAGACATCCACACTGATCATAAGCCACTATAGTTTATGTAGACAAAAGGAAAATTGCAGAATAACCACCATCAAAAGTGGTCCACATACTTGCAACAATTCCACCTCAACATCAAGTATAAAACATGAATAACCAATCGTGTCATTGATTGCCTCAGCAGACCACCAGTCGCGACACTCACCACAGTGCTAGACTCTTGCGGTTATGAGACCTATGGATGGTACCAACTCTATGAGATAGACCCAGACTTTGCCACCACCTACCAAATGTTGGTTGCAAACATAGTTGTCGATAATTTCTATCTTTAGGATGGGTTGTTGTGTCGTCTAGGCCATATATGTGTTCCATCAAGCAGGTGAGAAAAGATGATCTGGGAAGCCCTCTACAGTTGGGTGGCAGGACACTTTGGCGTAGAAAATACAGTGGTGATGCTACAGAAACATTTCTACTAGCCAAAACTTTGACAAGAGGTCAACAAGTATATCAGGTCCTGCACTGCTTGTGCTATTTCCAAACCAACCACTAAGAAACAGGGCCTGTACACCCCTCTTTCTACTCCTGACCGGCCATGGGAATCCATCTCAATGGACTACCTGTCGGGCCTCCCGTCCACCAAGCGGGGAAATGACTGTGTTTTTGTGGTTGCTGACCGCTTTTATAAGATGGCGATTTTGGTTGCCTACAAGAAGAGCATCACAATAGAGGCCACTGCCAAGCTCTTCTTTGAACGGGTCTGGGTACATTTTGGACTCCCACAAACCATTGTCTCATATAGGGATAGTCAATTTCTCAACACATTCTGGTTGAGCCTCTGGTCACTGCTGGACACCAAGCTAACCAAATCCATGGCCTTCCACCCCGAGATAGATGGCCAAACTGAGGTTGTAAATTGAATGGTTGTGCATATCCTTTGCATGTATAATTCAAAGAACCCTCGCACATGGGATGAGAGCCTTCTCTATTTCTAGCATAGCTACAACCCTACCCTGCATAGCTCAACAGGCCACAACCCCTTTCAGGTGGGGTTGGGATTCCAATCATTGGGTCCCATAGATGTTGCACTTCCCCTTGCGGTTAGCTCGATTGAATCATCTCATGTTCCAACTGAAGCTGAAAAATCCACCTAGTTCATTGAGAGGATCCAGTACATCTGCCAACAGGTTCAGGATATCCTATAGAAGTCCAATGACAAGTACAAACAGCGCCGTGATCAACATCGGGTGCCACATAAGTTTCAAGTGGGAGACAAAGTTTGGTTTCACTTGCAGAAAGAACGCTTTACAGGACCCCATCGAAATATTTTCCCACTCCGTTATGGGTCATACACCATCACCAAGGCCATGGGGGATAATTCTTTTGAGCTCAACATTCCTCCTTTCCTTGGCCTGCATCCAGTGTTCAACGTGGATCTCCTTTACCCTTATTTCCCACCATTATTGGACACCTCAGACGTAGCAGAACAACAGACACCAACAGATCTCAACCCCGACTGCATCCTATAGGAATCCAACGATCATATTGTGGACACACAGATCAAGGGAACTTGACAACAAAGGATCCACCTTTATCGAGTCGTCAAAACAGGGCAACTCCTGTACCAAGGCAAGTGGCTCACTTGGGGCCAAATTCAACAGACATTTCCTCATCTAATGGGGGAAATCAACGCAATGGAGACCATTTCTCCCTAAGGAGGGAGGATTGATCTAGATGGATATCGGTGGCCACCCACCTTTTCCAATTGGCTCAAAACAGTTTTCTGGTAATTTTGGCAATTTACTATTTTTAGCAGTTTTCACTTTCGAGGCCATTTTGAGGGTCTAAATGAAGGTTTTTCAGGATCGAGCTTCTTAATGTTCAACTACAACATGATTGAGGCATTGAAATGAATCTCCTCAACGATATCGTTCCAATAGGCTATCATATGCCTAAAACGGACATTGTATGCAAAAGTTACGACACCGAGAAGTTAATGTACTAACTTAGCCAAATGGGGCCCACATGACTTTTGGCGCTTCATCTCCTAGGGTTAGGTTTTTGGATGTCTAGCGTTTTTGGCATTCATTTTTATTGTAAAAAGGACTTTAGAGCCTCATTGTAATCATATTCATGCGAATGAGTGCAGCCGTCACATCTCTTCTGTTGCATTTTATAGTTTCAACTTATTTCATTATTGAATAGAAAACCAGTTTTACTGTATCTCTGTTATTTTGTGTTAAGAATATGTTAATAATTTGTATTCATTTCATTCTTCTCATAAAATATGGATCACTCTAAGATGTTTAAGAGAGGGTTTCTTTCCATACCATACCTCATGTGGAGTTTTATCATCCAACGCTGATGAAGGTGATTGATTGACAAGGTAACATGTTGTACCCACTGCCTCTGCCAAAAATTATTGTCCTAACCCAACACCGCTGAGCATGCTCGATTTTTCCATCAATGTCTTGTTCATCCTTTCTAAAACTCCATTCTACTGAGGAGTGTATGGAGTAGTATTTTTCCTTGCTATACCACACTTCTTACAGAATTCTTCGAATTCATTTCCACATAATTCTCCACCATTATTTGTTCTCAATACCTTTATTTTCTTCTTTGTCTGATTTTATACCAGAGCCTTAAACTCTTCAAATCTATCAAATACCTCAGATTTATTTCTAAGAAAATAAATCCATGTGTTCCTTGAAAAATCATCTATGAATGAAACATAATACACAGATTTACCTAGGGATGGAACAGGAACAGGTCCAAACACATCTTTGTGTATCAACTCTAAGATCCCCTTTGCTCTTGTAGCACCAGATGGGAATCTTACTCGATTTTGTTTACCATATATGCAATGTTCATAGAAATCAAAATCCAGAGTGTAATTAGACATACCTTCAACCATGCCTTTACCGTGTAGTGTTCAAAGGCCCTTTTCTCCAATATGACCCAGTCTTTGATGCCACAACACGGTCTTCTTTTCAAGCACGATATTGGTCTTGTCTTCTTTATTTGTCTGCTCAAGGACAACATAACTATTACACCCATTAGTATAAGTGCTTCCCAACAAATTGTACAGATTTCCACACCCAAATCCCCTCATTAACACCATTTCCCCTCGTACCATCTTGCAAGTGTTCTTTCCAAATATAGTATCCACTCCTGCATCATCCAATTTGCTTACAGATATTAGGCTCCTGGCAAGTTTTGGAATGTGTAGAACCCTAGGGAGTGTTCTAATCCTTTCATCTTTTAGCAGCAACTTAACCCTTCCACGTCCCAGGATTTTTGATGCCAATTCATCTCCTAGGAATACATCACCACCATCATATTTTTCATATTCAGAGAACCACTCCCTGTGAGGAGTCATATGGTATGATGCACCTGAGTCGATCAACCATGCATCGCAGTCTGCATGTGTAATTGTAGATGCTAGGTAAACATCACCTCCTTCTTTAGTGGAGGTTTTCGCATTTGTGGAAGAGGTATTATAAAATCCCTTTGGTTTTTCAACCTTCTTAGACTTGCAATCTTTCTTATAATGCCATATTTTACCACACTTCCAACATTTCTTCAAAGATTTTCCTGGAGACTTAGATCTACCTATAGATTTAGATCTCCCCCCTGAAGGCTTACCATGATTCCTGTCTTGGGTACGACCTCTTACAAATAAAGCATCTGTGTTATGACCATCCATGCTTTTCCACCTCATCTCTTTAGATAACAAGGATGAAACTACATCCTCATAATTCAATGTAGATTGAGTGGTACTACCAATTGCTACAACCAGATTATCCCAAGAGTCTGGCAAAGAACATAAGAAACTAATACATTTATCTTCTTCTGCAATCGTAATATTAATAGAGACAAGTTGACTTACCAGAGTATTAAATTCATTTAGATGTTTTGTCACATAATCTCCATCTTCCATCCTAAGATGATACAACTTCTTTAGAAGAAACAACTTGTTTACCAGGGACTTTGATTGATACAAATTCCCCAACTTATCCCATAGTTCCTTGGCTGTAGACTCTCCTGAGACATTCAACAACACCAAATATGCCAGGCAGAGTCGAATAGTACTCCTTTCTCTTATGTCCAACTTCTCCCAATCTTCCTTCGACATACTAGTAGGTGTTGTACTAGTAGTTTGTGTACCAGTAGCATGTGTGCTAGTAGATGGTGTACTAGTAGGCTGTGTACCAGGATCCACAATGATCCATTGTTCTTTGTCTACAAGAAGGTCCTCCATATTTAGCTTCCATAGCTCAAAGTTTTTACCAGTGAACTTCTCTATCTTGATTCTATAAGAAATCGCCATTCCTCTTTCTGCACTCAAATCACCACTACAAAATCTCCCACTAAACCCAGGTTTATCACAGACCCAAGATAAACTTGATCTATCAAGATCAAGCCAAACCCTCAACAACAAAGGCGTCCCTATGAATCCAAAACCTGGCTCTAATACCACATGTAAGTTTTAAACCTGTGAAGTAAAGCAATGCATATAGATTCTTAAGCAAAACAAAATTTAATCAATGGCTCATACACAAAGTACACAAAGATTTTATACCGGAAACCCTCAACCGAGAAAACCTTTCTTATATTCATTATATCGAATTTCACCATTCACTATACAATATATACAATGTTTTTGGGTATTTCGTAGATACCAAAACCCTAATCCCTAAAACTGGGATTATTTTTAGTAAACCGCTAAAAATAGCAAAAACCGGCAAAAAAACAAAATTTGGGGCACTGCCTCGAATCCCATCGGCCCTGGGATATGCCCGGTGCCGAACGCTACGCATAACCAGGGGGGGGATACCTTCCCCCCTTGGGACCCCCCTAGGAAAGTGCTCGGTGCACACGCCACAAACATAGCACTACTATGAGGGATCGTCAAACGCAGTTGTTGAATCTAACGTGCCCACAACCACACATGCAAATAATATAACACATACCCAACAACAATAGCATTGAAAAAGGTTGTTTCTAATGAATTAATTAAATTCCTTAAGGATAATATCTTATCAAGATTTGGTGTTCCAGAAAAGTTCATTACTGACAATGGCTCAATTTTCATCAGGTCAAAATTTACAAAAATTTGTGGGGAGTATGGAATTGTCATGGGACAATCCTCAAACTATTATCCGTAAGGGAATGGTCTTTCTGAATCCACCAATAAGACACTTATTCATATTTTAAAGAAAAATATTGACCATAATCAGAAGAATTGGCACTTGAAATTGACAGATGCTTTGTGGGCAAGCATAATGAATCTGAAAGATAGTACATGGATGTCTCCTTATATGTTGGTTTACGGAAAGGAAGAAAAAATGCCAATCAACCTTAAACTAAATGCCTTGACTTATGCAGTTAACATAGAGAATGCTAAAGATATTACTCCTATGCAACATAGATTAAATCAATTATTGAGATTGGAAGAAGAACGAAGTGAAGCTCTACATAGAGCATATCAAAGGCAACATAATGTCAAAAGATATTTTGATTAGAGCGCAACAATAATTGTTTTCAAAAAGGAGAATTGGTGTTACTTTGGAACAAAGATAAGGAGAAGCCATCAATGCACACAAATTTTGAATCACTCTAGATTGGGCCATACATCATTGAGAAAATCTTGGGTTTCAATCCATATATGCTTAAAGACATGAAGGGGAAAATGTTAATGTTGCCTGTCAATGGGCGACACCTGAAACTGTTTTTCTCTTAAAATCTCTCTTCTCTTTGTACATAGTTTTCATTTTATTTTTTATACCCTTAATTGTTTCGACTCCATTTCCCAAAGGATAAAACAATTGGTCATGAGATTCTGGATTCTTGACAACTCGTAGGGGGTTATCATCCCACAGTTGATGCCAATTGTTGAACCACTATTGTGCTTTTCCCCTCCTTATTCTTTTTTCTCGCTTTTTTTATTACCTCTTATTTCCCCCTTTCTATACTTTCCCTTTTCCCGTTTTCTTTTTTCCGTCTTTTTCCCCTTTCTTGGTACTATCATTCTTAGTCGATTTTCATGTTCATAGACTATCAAACTCGTGGAATCTCGCACTTGTATTAGCTTCCTTTGACCCATGTATAAGTCCGCCTAACACTTAGAATGTTTTTGAATCTCGTACTTTCATACTTTCGGATTTTCAAACCTTCTGATATACATGATGCACCTCCATTCTCTCCACTATCCACCCGATACTTTCCAATACTTATCCATTTCATACACTCGAACTTTCAGACTTGTAGACCATTGGACTTGCGTATCCACTTTTTCATACTAGTCGCCAACCCCGATTCTCTGTCATTACTTGTCCCTTCACATTTTTTGATGTCACATTTATTATTATCCCTATGGACCCAACTACCAAATTTATTGTTGAAGTGGTCGTTAATTAATGATTCTAATACCGAGGCTAGTATTAATTATTTTGAGTTAATGTTTCTGTAAAAATAAATCTAACTCAATTTCATTTTACTGTGCAAGTTGATATTTCAAGAAAAAATGGCGAGCTCTACTAGGACAACCATGAGAAAAAAATCATTAAGTGGGGATAGTTTGAACCTCTTTGCTAGGGAAGATCAGAATTATCATTGGTCTTGTTCCTATTGGTATTATTCATTTTTTTTGGATAGAGACAACAACAAGTGTGCACCTCGAGAATAGTTCAAGCGAGATGTGTCCTACAAGTATTTGAATGAAAGCATATCGTCACCTGGTGTGTCGATAAGCTTATTCAAAACATAAGAGTCATTTCATTGCAGAATAGTTCTCCTATCTCGTTGGTGCCTTCAATAGTTAGAGATATGTTGAAATTACCAGAGCCAAACTTAATTTATAAAGGAGAGGAAGCTAGAAATTTATTAAAAATAAAGAACAATGGAATAGAGCTTCTTCAACAATATTTGCATGACCCTACGTCAATGTCAATGACTTCATAATGAATAGAGTTTTTTTTTTTTTTTTTT
>ML812501.1:162571-180953 GCA_009831015.1 Picea engelmannii
TTATATGGATATACATGCTTATGTCTTGTAGCACTGTCCAAAAAGACTCTAAAAAAAGACACCACTTCATATATGTCCTGAAATATGTGAGACACCCATAAACTTGTCTATACAAAACATAATTTCTTTGCTCCATCTTCAGACAAGCACACACAATTCAAAGACAAAAACTGAACCTTACCCAACTGACAAAGAACTCGCTATATTCCCATAATAGAGTAAAAAAAACAAAAAAAGAGACACACTTAAATACTTTTCCATATGAAAACACCCTGAAATCATAAAAAATGAAACTCCGTGGCTTCCAACTCCTGGTCGTCCCTATACTCATGGACATCGAATGAATCGGGCTACATATCCAAGGCTTCTTTTGATAATTCATCTTCTTTTTGGTTCAATTCCTTGAAGATATCATATAAGGAAGTCCACTGGAATGAGAGTAAAATTATTTGAATTTATTTCATAAGGGGACCAAGACAAGCAATTTCAACCACTGATATTTTGCATGCCCAGTCTATCACCATTTTGGAATCCCCCAAACTTGAATTTTATTTACAAACTATTTGTTTGTGAAATTTAACAGGTTCCATAAAGCCAAAATCTTATCTTTTTTATTTGTGCCCCTCCTCAGAGTGTAACATATATGAACATAATGGACATGGTTAATAAACAACGCTACACCAACCCAACATCTAGGTGAGGCCCTTTGACTAGTACCATCAAGAAAACCCCACGAAATGTTTGGTTCTAACTAAGGCATAAATGTAATCCTTTGTTTTTTTTTTCTTGAGTTCATACCTGTATTCTTTACATAATTTTTCAATGAGGCCAACTGTCACTTCACAAGGGATTTCTTTGTCTTAGAAAATACATGAATTGCACGCCCACCAAATAATTTATCTCTAGATACAAGGAAAAGCACCATAATGTTTAACTGTTGAGTCTTGTAACTAGTCGAGTATACGATCTTCTAAGCATGGCTTATTCCAACTGAATGTTGGGTTGAAGGCATGTGCCATCAACAACCAAACCTGAACTGCATAAGGACAACAAATGAATAAGTGAGAAACAAACTCTTCATTCATTTTATAGAGTGTACATCTGTTTGTGCCTATCCATCCTCTTTTGATTCCATTGTCCCATGTTAGATGTTTGTTGTTTAAGGATAACCAGAGGAATAATTTTCATTTTAGAGGGTCATAGTGCTTCCATATATACTTCCACCACCACTTCATTTCTCCATTAAAGAGAGAGTCCATCTGCACATCATAACCAATTTTGGCAGTGAATTCTCGTGTGCTTGGGTTCTTAGAGCAACATAAAGGGTCCTCCTTTTCATTCGAAAGCCTAATAAAATAGGAACATATATTTATAACATAATTACGTGATTAAGATACTTCATGATCCTTCAGTCCTATAACCTCTTCAGGTTTCCATCCTTTGCAACTCCATTCTTGAGGGGATTGAGATTTTGCATCAACGAGGAAGAAAATGTTGGCATTATGAAGTGCTTGAACTAGGTTAGCAAAGAGACGAAATCCATATGTTGATCCTAGCCAAGAATATTCCCCATTTCTGATTTCTCTACCATCTCCCACCTTCCATGCTATTTAATTACCAAGAAGAGAGAAATCCCCAACAAAGACCTTCCAAATGATGGATCTGTGTTTTTCATACTTTATAGGGTATTTGTACCATTCCTCCATGAATTTTCCTACTAGGTATTTATATCTCATTACAATGGTTGGCTAAATAAGTAAATATTTTTTAAACCCCATCCCCAAAAAAAAATTCGCATCACAATTGTTGACAATTTAACTAGAGGAATGCCATCTAAGTTGTGGTTGCCTAACCACAAGTATTGGAAACTTTTCTTCTAGATTTTTGTCTGAGTACCATTTGGGACACAAGACATAGACGTCCATAACATAGTTATACTTTCCAATACTTACTTAATAAGAATCAAATAGCCTCCTCTTGAGAGCAATCTATTCACGCATAAAGAAATGTGAGATTCCACTTTTTTATATAATTAGATCCAGTCGACAAATTTGTAAGAATTTGGTTTTAAAACAAATCCAAGTGTTTGAAACGTGAATCCAAGTCCTTACACACATAAGGAAATAGGTTTCCTAACTCATAGATCATACCATCAGGGAGTAGATTGGATATTAAGAAAGAATTTTGTGAATCCATTCCTATAGATTTCTCATACAATGATAAAATGCGCTTTAGATATCTGATATATTGAAGAGATTATGCAACAAATAGCACAATGTCATCCAAAAATAAAAGATGAGACAAGGTCTCAGACTGGGAAATATTTATACCTCTCAGTCCTCCCTTGGATTTTGTGTCGAAAATAACTTTTCTAAGGCCATCATCTTGTAGTAGAAAAAGGAAAGGCGATAAGGGACACCCCTGTCTTAGACCTTGTGACACTCACAAGAAATTAGAATGGGTGCAATTGATCAAAATAGAAAAGGAAATTTATTGCACACACCCCATAATACAATTAACTATGTTAACATTCATTCCCAACTACAAGAGAATCAAGCATAAGAAAGTCCGATTGAATCAAATTTTGCATGTTTTCACAGTTCGTCATCATGTTGCTTGATATTATTGGATATACAGTGTGTCAGGAGTTTTGAAACGTCCAACGTTTCAAGTGGATACTCAACCCATCACCAGGGACCATTTGATCCAGATTATTTTTGGAATGAAATGAAAGCAAAGATATTACAATGAAATTCACATAAAATTTTCTAGAAACGGAGAAATACATCAATACTTGATTTCTATTTATGAAAGAAATGTACAGAGACTGTAAAAAAATACAGAGTGCAAGACTCACTAGATTGGTGGCAGCTTTATCTTTGAGAAGATATGTGATAGCTATGCTCATTCACAAGAAGATGATTACAATGAGGCTCTGAACGCCTTTTTATGATAAACATGAATTCCAAAATCCTAGACATCCAAAAACCTAACCCTAAGAGATGAAGTGTCAAAATTCATGTGGGCCCTATTGAGGTAAGTTAATACATTAACTTCCCAAGGTCGTAACTTTTGCATACGATCTATGTTTTACGCATGTGATAGCCCGTTGGAAAGGTCTTTTCGAGAAATACACATTATGTCATCAAACTCTGACTATGTCTATAGTTTGACTATGGCAAGTCAGGAAAACATTATTTAGAGCCCCAAAGAGGCCCTGGAAGTACATAAAGATGTATTGACATGAAAAATTCCAAAATAAGCCAGTTGGAATAGGTGGGCGACCACTAATATCCACTTGAATGAAGTGTAGGGCTTCAGTACAACCCTGTAAGTGTAGAACCCACAATTACAAATAATTGTCCCCATTACAGAGAAACGTGTTGAACTGAAAACTGTTAAGATGATCCACTTGGAATTTGGAACAGGTGGGTGGCCACCAATATCCACCTGGATCAATCCTCCCCCCTAGTAAGAAATGGTATCCATTGTGTTGAGTTCTCGGGGAAGAGGGGAAATCTTTTTTTTAATCTGAATATTGGTGAGTTGCGTGTGTTGTTGGAGAAGTTGCACTTCTTAGTCTATGGAAGGTTGTCATGAACCTATTGTTGGAAGGGTTGAATCTGTTCCAACAACCTATTGTCTCTAGGATTCACGAGGCATTGTGTAGGCACCATTGTAGGTGAAGAAATAATATCTTCTTTCTCTTCTGCAATGTGCTTCTCCTGGATAGAAGGTGTTGAGATTGAAATGGTTGCAGTGGCCTTCTGTGCATCCTTTGAACATACTGTAAAGAGGATGAATTTTGCAGTATGAGAGATTACCTTGCGAAATTGTTTTGGTGGAACAATAGTCAGAACTACCTCCTGTATCCCGTAGAGATAAAACCCCAGATTAATAATGACACTACGGGGTCGGGATTCATAAACAACATGAAATTTCCACATATATGCTTGGCCCAAAACAAAATCACATATATAAAGAGGGTAAACATCACACACTACCTCATCCTTGAAGGGTTGGATGCCATAGGACAAGCGACACTACTGGTGAAGCCACCTGATGTTGTATGGCTATAGGTGTGGTGTTGTCGACAACGCCAATAGTTTGACAACCTCGATTGATATGCGGTTCTTTTGGATGTCGTTATCCACAATGAAATTCAACGGGGTCCCTTTTACCCACATATGTGAATGGAAGAGACACTCCCCCGCTTCAGGATCTAGTGGTTATTCTGTTTGAAATGTTACGGTTGCGACAATAACAATGTGATTTGCGTCAATGATCTGTCTATTTTCAATATTTTTTGATCAGATTCTGAATCAGGTTTCATCTCATTGTCTTTGACTTTGGCCACCAATGACTGTTTTGAGTGACATTCATCGGTGTTGTGCCAGGGGAACTTTTTGGAAGTCGCACCACTTCCCAGTGTCATTATTTGTCTTTCCCTTACCCTTCTTATCCTTTGTCTTGGACTGGTTGTCTGGAGGATGTTGGTTAGGGTCGTCTTTACCATACTCTGGTTGTTGCGGATTTTCAGACCCGAACTCCCATTTGTTTTGGTGCCTAAATTTCTGCTCGATTTTGACAACATATCGCTAGGCAAATCCCAATGATGATATGTTTAGGAAATCCATTTTGGTTTGGATGTACCTATACAGATCCCCATGATATTTCAGAACCAGATTCCGCTCAGAGTCTTTGATACCCATCTTGGTGCACAAGGTATGGAAAGTATTTGTGAACTCCGACATTGTTTGGCTCTTCTCTTTCCATAGTTTGGTCCATCTCATGTATTGGTCTTCATAGTTATCAACATGGTAGTATTTTTCCTTGACCACATCCACAAAAAATTCCCATCTGGGCTCGGCCTCATATATTCCAGATCCCTCCATGGAACTTTTCTCCCAATACGTTTCCCACCAATGTTTGACATTGGGGAGATCCTTGAGGAGTGCAAAGGTGATCTTTTCCCTGTTGGAAAAATTGTGAACAAAGAAATAACCTTCTAGTAGATTTAACCATTTTTCTAAGGCATCCACATCTATCCGACCTTCAAATATGGGAATATCAAAATTAACTTGTACCTTGAAGGGAGAGGTTCCCCCAAAGTGGTCGCTTGATGAAGATGTGCTTCTTTCTATCGGTAGGTGTTGAAGGATGTGTGAAAAATTCTCCATCATTTCATCCCGCTATCGCGTGATAACTTGCTCAAGCAACAAGTTAATAGAGTCTTATGCTCCACCGTTTTTCTTTTATGCCGCCATAGAGGGTTTCTTGGGCGTGCGAGATCAATTATCCTCAAGAGAGACAAGCTCAAGACCCAACTTGCTATATTCATACCTCTTTGGGGACATGCACTGAAAAATGATCAAGAGCAACCTGCTCTGATACCACCGATCTAGATTATTTTCGAAACGAAATGAAAGAAGAGATATTACAATGAAATTCACATAAAAATTTCCATAAATAGAGAAATACAACAATACATGATTTCTATTAATGAAATAAATGTACAGAGATTGTTGGCACAGGGGCATACCCAGGGTTCAACGCTTAAGACCGCACCAACAAAACCCTAACTACCGGCCCTTTCGGCAACACCTGCGAAGCAGATGAAGTCTCACCCGAGGTAGAGGTAGGGGTGGTTGCAGGACTCAGGTGCCTGCAACCTTAGCTGGGACACAAATCTATGATTATCTTGCTTACAATGCACTTAGCATCAGTTATTCCTTAACATACATTCATTAATACACTTCGTCGAAAGCACAGAGCATCGCAGTGAATACTTATACTAAGGAAGATTCAATACTTAGCCACAGAAATATAGGTTAGATTCAAGAGATCAAGCGCTAAGCATCTTATATATCAGGTTTAATGTTCATTCATATCTCATCAACACAGATCATAACTAGATCTACTTAATCATATCAAGCACTTAACCAAGAAAGAGATAAACACATTAGATCAAAGCACAAAGCACTATACACACAGTTACCTTGGTTCACCCCCACCCTGGGGCTACGTCCACAAAGTCTTCTTTATATTATCTTGGTCAAGCAGCTACAACACAAAGCTTCAATGACCCTTGCTTCACACAGGACAAAAGATCTGCGCAGCTTGCTAGATCCTTCTTCCTTTCTCTTCAGCACAAGACTACACCAAACTGCACTTAGCTTTTCAATCTCCTACAAAGAGCACTCTAAGATATATCCGATCACACAGATCCAGTTACTAGCACTAAGCTTTTAGTTGTACATCACATAGATGTACTACATTACCATTACCATTTCTACTATCTTACTACTTACATTGCCTATTTATAGATTACAAAATGGGCCTAAACGTGGGTAAACCCACGGGCTGACATCCCTTTCCCGTTACATCAACCCAAAACCCTAAAATGGACCCAAAAATAGGTCTTTCTTCCTTTCTTTCCGCTTCGCGTTGCGCTCCTTCCTTGGCAAGCTGTCACAGTCCCAAAAGTGGTCAAATATGACCAAGTATTCTTCAAAACTTGGTCAAGGGCCAACAGGCCCCCAACACTCACCTGTGACTCATCCCGAGTCACTCAGGTTTGACCAATTCTACTTCAAACGCCTCAAGCTTGGCTCGAGCTGCTTTGACCTGATGCAGTGCGACAACCTCTTGTTCAGTAAATTCTTGGATTATTGTGTCATTGATCGGTCCTTCCAGGCGTTGTTCTACAGTGATGACACCCTATTTGAGTTCAACTCCCTGGCTTTCAAGTTCGGCGAACAGTTGGCATGCCTTCTCTTGGAGTGGTTGCAGTCTTTGAGAGACTTCCATTACTTTACTTTGCAGTGTGTGTACTTGTTGTTGGGTTGTGTGTTGTTCTATGAACCTCTTCATTCTTTTGACTGGGGTCATGGACTTTAGCTACACTTGTAGCACATCTGCATGCTACTTTGCTTCATGGAGTTGTGCCTCCAATGTCTACAATTCTAGATTCTCTGCGAGGGTTTCATAAGTCTGGGCGCTTCTAGTGCTTCGCTGCCTACATTTCGAAGCCAATTTTTTTAATCGGGTGACTGCGCTTCGAGCAGTGGCCTCTCTTATATCTCTTATCTCTCGGGGTGTCTCAAGCATGGTGCGGAGCTCTAGATCTGTGATGCGTTGTTGAAGTTGTTGGATTACTTCTTCCAGTTGGGTCACCTGCTGTGGGAGACAATCTTCCATCTTCACTTTTATGATCGTCACAGAGCACAGTGCTTTGTGAACTCTCTCATGTACTTCAAGTTGCTCTGCTAGCAACTGGTCCTTGCTCTTCTGTAACTGTGCTTGGGTTCGCGCTCAGATTCTCAATTAGCAAAAAGTATTCTCGGTGCATGGTGTGCTGGGTTAAGTAGTCAATCTCAGCAACGGTCTTCTTGCAACGGACATGGTGCCTTCATTAACTCCGTTCTATCCATTCTGGTGCTATCCAACGGTCTAGTGGAAACCCATAACTGCTTTTCGATCCGTTCAGAGCAGCGGTCGAATGGGTATATTGGTTCCAATGGCTATATTGCGTCGTCATGGAAAAGTACTCTATGTCGTTGTTATGATATCTCAGAGAAGCTCCAATTCTACAATTCTTCTTGTTGCGAAGTGTCCTCTAGAACCTCTTGTAACCTTACAGTATTAGCCCTTTTCTTTCTTAACTTCCTAGCCTTCTTCCCAGTGAGATTTGTCTCAGTAATGTTTTTACCATTCTGATGTTTATCTTATGTGGTCTTAGTTACTTCGCGTTGTTGAAAGTATTTTCTAGGGTTCCTTGATAATACTTCTTTTGTATCAAAAATAGGTAACTCGATCTTCTGCGGATCTTCAAGTGTTCTCTTAGCTTCGACATCGGAGTTGTGTTGATGGGAGAAATTGACCGCTCATTAACTGGAAGAGTGAATCCGGTCCGGGGTTGCTAATTAACCCAAGTCGTTTGGATTAATTCACTCTGACGGGTTTAATGGCTCCATTGGCCAATCTAAAGTCCTAAGGGAAACGAAAAATAACTAAAATAAATGCGATAAATTACTAAATAATAATCGCTGAAATATATGTGTGCATATATTTATATTTATATACAATTTATATACAATTTATCTAATTAATATTTATATAATAATTCTATTTATGATATATACAACATATACAAATATTGAGTTTCAATCTGAACTCATAGAAAATCAAATGTTTAATGGTTCTTTTCGATGAAAGTAATAAAGAAAGTGAAAATACTATTTGTTTTTTGGTTTGTTTTCTTGTTTGTATGCATTCAATTTATCAAATATTAAACTACTTAATTAAACAAAAAGATATAGATAGTGAAAATTATACTATATATGAAAACTTCTATAATGAGAAAGCAAATGAAATAAAAGAACATACTAACCTATTAATGCATCCAACGTCTGTACAATAGAGAATATCCAACCACCTTATCCGAGAAGTAAACCTGCAACGAATCTTAAGATTGCTCCGAATAAATGCGAAACAATATGCTGGAAACTGAGTTTTGATAACAAAAGGTCTGATGGAGACAGTCACAATGATATTTTGTTTCACAGTAACTGCAGTGAGATAAATCTTGTTGTAAGAACTTGTATTTAAACATTCAACAGAAAATTAGAGATAAATCTCATAATTTGAATTGAATCGATGATCACCCTGTATTGTATCTGAAACATGAGATATGGACAACATGTAAAAATGAATTATTTTAACTCATAATAAATCATGAAGACACAAGATTTCACCATCTATTATCATATCGAAATAAACAGAACTTAAACTAAAACATAATACACAAAAGCTAAAGTTGTAACATGCATTTTGTTCCATTCAATTATGTGTGTAATTGTCCATACTCCAACCCCAGGCTGAGATGCCTTTGTTTACAAAAATGATAGGTTTATAAAGGCCTCAGGAAAGAAAACTGTTTTTGTTCCTGAGATCAAATATTTGTTTCAAAAATAAAGGGGGATGCAACCACCCTAATCCTACTAAATCCTAAAAAACTAACAACAGTTCATTTCTGTTCATTCAAAATACATCACAGATATGACTAGAAGGTCTTAAGAGTGCCTCAGATCAATTTTGAAATCATGGACTCCTGAATATCGTGAAAGAAAAGGAAAATAGAAATATTTCAAATATATTTTCTGTCATTAATTTACACAATTTGAATTAACATAACTGGCTACAGAATCTTGTGATTATGTAGCTAGTTATTTTAGAAAATGAAATCTCATTTTATTTAATGAATAAAACAAACTAATTTAATAATGAAATATAGTTTATTCAACAAACCAAATAATCTAACTTAAGAATGAAAACAAACATGCTATTAATTTAAAAGATCATACCTCAAACCATAAAATCAAATCATATCATGAAATCTTGGAATTTACAATGGTTGTAACAACCTCAACGTTTTTAAATATCACATGACCTGTGGTCTTCATCCGTTTTTCCTTACCTTGAATAACTGACTCGAGCCTCAAGTTTTCACTCGTTAAAGCATTGACCTAATCTTTTAAAGCCTTAACCCGTGACTGTAGAACTCGGATATCAGTATAATATCTATCAATCCATGATAGACAGACCTCACACTGTGACTGTGTGGCGTTTGCATTAGAACAAACAAGATTGTGGACCAGAGATCCCTCCATACATATAGTAGATTTATTTCAAAGATTGACACCAGGAAACTCTGGATTGTCTTTCAAACAGGGAGGCAAATTATCGACAAAGTTATAGGGTCGGTCAGGGTGTGGCCCGAATGACAAAGGGTCTTCCTTTGCAAGGAATTTGTCAATTTCAGAGTCTGAGCTTTCGTTAACCTCGATCATGCTGATCATGTTTGCATGAGAATTCGTCTTATTACGAAGACTCCGTGATATCAATCTCCCAACCCTTTTGTTCTTAAAATTTACATCAACACTGCTTTTCGATTTCTTCCCTGTAGGTTTCTTTAAGTTTTTAACACAGACATTTGGATGTGTAATCTGTTGACAGGCCTGTTGAATGACCTTGGGATAGATCAAGGGTTCGTTGTTAGGGCAAGAGACACGAGTTTGGGGAGGTGATAGAGATGCCATCCGGTGGACAAGGGTCTCCTCAACCACGAGTTTATCTACCTCACCCATATCAGGGTTACCATAGCCATTTCGAGTTATAAACGAATCCCAACTGTCATTATGTGACTCTAATTGATGTATGAGCAGGATTTTAACTAGTCCGTGATGAAAAAGGCTAGAGTCTAACCGTTTTTTCTTGCATCTTTTCCCCATTTTATAAAGACTCCTGAGTAAGTAATATTGCATATTCAAAGGGAAACCCATAAAACTCATAAGCAGACGTAAATGGTACAAAAATACAAGCCCGGACCGTCCCTCACATGTAACAAATTGATTTACCACAATGAGCAAATCATGCCACCGATCTTTTAGGAATGAAATGGGCATAGCTTTATCACAGCTTGTTATTTTCCGAGATGTAAATAGTAGGTTCCAAGGAACTTCCTCCACTTTTGCGTTTTTAAACCATTTTTTATCGCTCACTGGTAACCTTGTGGCTTGACTCAGGAACTCCTCGGTAACCTCTAGTTGCACATCACCAACTTTCGCTCTACAACCATCAAAGGAGAAGGCGAATTCTTGGGCAACCTGTAAATTGAAACCCTGAAACTTCCTAATGAAAATGAGCCAGCCACTTCTCTCCAAATCTTCTCTGGCATCATCGTATGAGAGGAGGGTTTGGATACCGTTTGGTTCAATTCTCACGACAGGAGCCATACTATACGGGAGGGTAATCAAACAAACACAACATACAAGAAGGGTTTGTAAAAACAAAACAAAGCCATAACCCCGAGCCCAACAATGAACGCTATAAAGAATCATACGATGGGATGGACGTTTAATTGAAATGTGTGCGAAGAAGGTTTGTGAAGCCCAAGGAAATCCTTAGAAATGATGACAATCTACAAATCATATGCCACCTCTGCATTCAGTACGAGCTAGGACCAAATCATTAAAATGAGAATAAGTGCACGCTTCGTGGGTTTGATTACAAAGTTTGGGTAAGTCAAAAATCGAAAAAGAAAAAGTTTTATAAAATAAATGTAGCCAATAATCAAACCAAAACTATACACAAATCAAACTGTGGGGGTGCTTTGTTCATAAAACCAATAACCTCTTAAGCATGCTTGGAATTGAAAGGATCAAAACAAAGAGAGTAACATCTTCATGGCAAGGAATCAAAATTCCATAATAAACTATATGAACAATTTTCCTTTAATGAAATTTTAAAGCATAATGGTAACCACAGTCGCAAATTTTCATGCTTTCAGTCATGAAAACAAAGTACGAATAAACAATAGGGAAAAGCGACAAATTACAACTGTCATTTCAGAAACTGCTCATGAAGAGTGATAAAAATTTATGACCCTAGTTAGGCAACTATACAGATCATTTAATTGACATAAAAAAAAAAATAAGAAAATCATTGAGCTGCCAACAATGGCGACATGCTAGGAGAATCAGTTATCTCTGTAATACGAATGAATTCAGGTTAGAGAAATCTGAAAAACTTCAAATCGAAGAACAATTGAAAAGTCATTTGAACATTTTAAATAATCATGATGCAGTCCAGTTTCAGATAACTTTTGTTTTTAAAGAAACGAAAACTGGTGACAAACTTGGCAAAAGAAAGACACGATGTTTAAGTTAATGTCTTTGATACTATTGACAGGGCCACTGCTGCCAGCAGGCATTCATAGCCTCAACAGGGATGTCAATTAACCCACTCTGACGTTTGTATCCTGTCAAGAAATTTCAGATCAGAATGAAGGACGCTTAGGACCAAAACGAAATTCAAATCTGAGAATTTTCTTTTACCTGACATTGCTTTGCTGCCAGTAGGCCTGTTTAGTACCCCGACGAAGTTGTATTGGCGTCATGTATGTATTTACCCTCTGCCATCAGACCTGTTCAGTGTCCCAGTGGGTTTACAAACACTTCCCATAGCTCTTTGAGACATTATTCACATTCTGGCATATTTTTTAAGGATATTCAACAGAGCGGGGTGACGCTGAAAATTCCAGTTTTTAACACACCTTGATATATCACAGACCTTAAAAATTTTCATGCTGTCCTTCATCAAGATCCAAAAATAGTTCATTAATAAAACTGACTTTCAAGAACAGGGAGACATCGTTGAGTTTCTCTCTTAAAGAATAGGGACAACGTAAAAAGATTTTTAAATATGGTCATGAATACTTTCAAGTGCAGGTTGAAACCGAGAAAATGTCTTTCAAACAAAAAGTTATCTTTAACCAAACTACAATTTTAGAGAAATACAACACTTAATGTTCTCACAACCTTTAGCATCTATTTTCAAGGGGAAGTATTATGTTTTCTTTGTCTGAGCTAGCCCATGGTGCAGGCATGTTTGTTTCAAAAAGAAAGACCGATAAACAAAAATAAACCAGAAAATAAAAACAAATAGCAAGGAAACCAAAACATAAAATATTTACAAAAGGTGTACGGGAGAGTCATCAGGTAAAATACTTTTTGAGAGCTTGGCCATTCACCGGGAAGGTGTCTGGCTGTCCCTCTAAATTTTGCAGGTGAAAGGAACTGGGACCTAGTTTTTCAGCAATTAAAAATGGTCCCAACCACAGGTTTTGAAACTTAGTATGTTCTCCTTTCCCCTCATGAGGTTTGTCCCACTTAAGGACAAGATCGCCTACCTCAAAATTTCTGTCAGAGGTAGAATTGGAATCAAACCAGTTTTTGACAATGAGTTGATGTTGATCCAATTTTCGTTTTGCTTGAGCCCTTACTTCCTCTAACTTCAGCAAAGCATTAATCCAACTTTCCAAGGGAGGACAATTTTCTTCTTGCACCTTCTGTGATAACTGCAGAGATGGAAGAAGGACATGCGGTGGGTGAATCGATTCCCTACCGTAAACGAGAAAAAAGGGGGAATTACCAACAACAGTTTTAGGAGTTACTCTATCAGCCCAAATTGCATTAAATAGTGCATTATGCCAGTTTTTGTGGTTTTCAGAGACCGTTCTCTTGATGATCTTGATTAGGTTTTTATTAGTTGATTCAGCCAAACCATTGCCTTGGGGGTAATAGCTGGTGGAATACTTTAATTTTATTCCTTTTTCTAAAGCAAAATCACTCATTTCAAGAGACGAAAAATAGGAAGCATTATCAAATACTAGGCATTCAAGGATACCGAAATGAGTGATAATATTTGCATTTAGGAAAGATATTACCTGGCTAGTGTTTACCACTTTTAATGGGGCAGCCTCGGACCATCTGGTGAAATAATTTGTGGTTGTTATGATGTATTTATGCTGCTGCAAGGATGCCAGATTGATTGGGCCTATAATATCCAGGCCCCACTGCTGAAAAGGGGAGTCTATCGAAACTGGTTGCGGCGGGAATGCTGGTTTCTGTACTCGCCCAGATGCCTTTTGACAGATCACACACTTACGACATAAGGCATGGGCATATTTGAAAAGAGTAGGCCAGTAATAACCTGCTCTTAATACTTTGTGGTCAGTGGTGTCTCCACTAAAATGCCCACCAACTTCCCCTGCATGTAATTCTAATAAGACTTTTTTAGCTTCATCTTTTTCAAGACAGCGCATAGTATTCCATTGAAATTTTGGCGAAACAAAATATCATTTACCAGCTGAAAAGAAGCAGATTTTAATCTCAGTGATCTCCTCTTTTTTGGATCCAAGTGACGGGGAGCTGATTTGTGTATAAGATAAAACTTGATGTCGTCATACCAAGGACTAGTAAGGTTTTGTGCACAACAGATTTGATTTTGATTGTGTTGATCTTGAATTAACATATCAGTTTCATTTTGTTGTCCTATAGCTGAATCAACAACCAATTTACATAAACCTTGGCCTCTAACAATTTGTGCTGGGGTAATTTCTATGTCGTATTCTTGTAAGGAGGTGACCCAGTTTGTCGTTTTTTCACCCAGTTCTTTCTGTACTAACAAATTTCTGACAGTAGGGTAAGGGACAATGATTTTCATCCTAGATTTTAGTAGATAAGATCGAAAGTGTTTTACTTCTTTAAAAACAACATAGGCCTACTGATCTATTGTTGGGTAATTAAGTTATGCTCCCTTGAAGGTTGAGATCATAAAGACAATTGGGACTTCGTTGTTTTCAACATTTTTTTGGGTTAGGACAACAACATAAGACCGATCAGAGGCAAACGTGTAGAGGGTGAAGTCTTGCGAAAAATCAGGGCTCATTAGAGAATGAGCGTCTACTATAGCCTTTTTTATTGAGTCAAAAGCGTGACTTTCTAAAGGTCCCCAATGGTATTGTACATCCTTTTTTATTAAATTTTGTAATGATCTGACCATTTCTGAAACACTGGGGACGAACCTCCTAACAAATTTTATCTGACCTAAGAAAGATTGCATGGACTTTTTGGAAGAGGGAGGGAGCAGTTTTGAAATGACTTGGGTCTTTTCAGGGTCAATAATCATCCCTTCATTTGATACAATGAATCCGAGGAGCTTACCTTGTTCTACTGCAAAGACATATTTTTTAGGATTTAAAGAAATGCCATACTTACGACATCGTTGTAGAACAACTCTTAGATGGGCTAGGCGATCTCCTTTATTCTTTGAGAAGACAGTGACATCATCTAGATAAACTACTACAGATTGATTGATTAAGCCGTGGAAAGCGATATCCATCGCTCTCTGAAAGGTGGCACCGACATTTATGAGCCCAAAAAGCATCTTCCTATAAGTGTAAGTGCCCCATGGAGTACGAAAAGTGGTTTTGAGTTGGTCTGGCGGAGACATAAGGACTTGGTTATATCCTGAAAAACCATCCAGTAGCGATAATATTTCAGAACCAGATACTTGTTGAAGGATCTGTTCCATGGGAGGAATAGGGTAGTTGTCTTTATCAGACGCTCGATTTAAATTTTGGAAATCGACACATAGTCGGATTTCACCACTCTTCTTCCTTACAGGGACAAGATTAGAGACTCACTATGTATGTCTTACTGGGAAGATTATTTTAGCATTCAAGAGTTTGTTTAATTCTTTCTTGACTGTTGGTTCAAGTTTTGGGTACATCTTTCTTAACTTCTGTTGAAAAGGTTGGGTCTGGGGTTTCATGGGAATAATGTGTTGTATGATGTTGGGATCAAAGGTCTTTAGGTCGTCGTATGTTCAGGCAAAGGCATCTTTAAATTCCTTAAACAACTTAATAAATGTTATATTTTCTTGTTCAGAACATCCCAACCCCAAATTGATGCACTGCGGGTTATCTTTAGTTCCTAAATTTACTTTTTCATGTGTCAAGGAAGAACTATTTGTTTTACAATTCACTGATTTTCTAAATTTATCGTGAAGATCATAAAAATTTTCTAATCTAACCACAGATTTTGGGATAGAGTTAATCATATCCGATGTAGACTCCGGGGGTCTTGGATCTGGTATTACCATAAAATCGCGAAGGTTTTCGTTGTGGGTACCTTCATCGATAACTGCGCCTTGGAAAGTCTCTTCCATGTGCAGAAAATTGTTGATCTGTTGATCGTCATCGAAGACTCTCCAATTTGTGATGTTGTCTGGAATAGATGGTCTGAACAACAATTCGACAGAAAAAGCATTTGGAGAAAGGCCTTCTACAGGAAAAAATTTTGAGGTGACATTAGCTAACAAATCAGCCTCATAATTATTCAATCTTGGAATAGAATTAATGTTAAACGCATAAAATTTATTCATTAAATTCCATACCTCAGTCTAATAACTTTTCAGGTGTAGAGATAAACAGTGGATATAATTTTTTACCTGTCTAACCATAATTTATGAATCCCCAAAGACAGTCAAATTTTGAATCCTCAAATCTAGTGCTTTTTTGAGACCTTTCAGGAGTGCCTCGTATTCGGCCGTATTGTTTGTGCATTCAAATTCTAACTGGCAAGCAATCAAAGTTTTGTTACCTGCTGGATCAATGAGCACACACCCAACACCATCTCCTTCCTTAGATTTAGATCCATCGAAGTAAAGAGACGAGATTTGATTTTCGTCAGGTGCATGTGACCATTGGGAGAAGGCTGTTGACTGTGTGCATGTCATAATTTCGGACTGTTGTTCCGGGTCAGTAATGGTAGAATTTTCAGCCATGAAGTTGCCAAAAAATGTGTCCATCCTCTGTATTTCAGGTGAATTGGTAAAAGCAGTGAATGGTTCATTGGGATCATTTAAATCAATTACCGTGAACTTAAGATAATGCTCACGATTTGCCTTGATTTTGTTAGGCTTTCCATTCTCGAGCAGCCACAAGTGAGACCAATCTGTTGCAAAATAACCATGTAGCTGTTTGGACCAATCTCTACTTAAAAACAAACCATATACTTCGGGGATATCAACAACAATAATATCAATAACTTGATCGACTTTAGGATTAGATGATAATCTGATAAGGACATTTATTAATTCACCTATTACTTTAACACTCGTTCGATCAAAATGAATAATTTTCAGACTGAAAGGTTGAACTTCAGCATTAATTTTTTGACAGACAGACCAAGGCATTACCTTTGATGATGCACCTGAATCTACCATGCAGTTATGTACATTCCTATTGAAAATTTCAAAAGTCAACAAAAAGGGTGGGACATTTCTGCAAGTATTAATAGTAGAAGTTTGTTGTTTTTTAGTCGCAGCCCCTAAAACTAGTTTATCTACATTTGTTACACTTTTTACAGCAAGATCTCTTTTATCAGAAGACTCTGGAATTGTTTTGACGGAGACCTTTTGGGGTGTTTTGGGGTTGTTTTCAGCAACTTTGTTGCTGTTCAGATTTCTATTTTTGTTGTTTTCTGCAATATTTTGCAGCATCTTTTGCAGAAGAAAAGGGGATTTCAATAATTCGTAAACAGAAATATTAGCTCTAAGTTTTTTTAGATCCTCAATCAAATCATACTCTAAACTTGGGGCTACCGAATTCTATTTAGTTTCAATTGATTTAGACTATTTTTGAGGTGCATTAGTTCCGATTTTAGAAGAAGATTTATTTGTTGTCTTGCTCCTGGTATTGTAAGGATGAACTGTTTCGAAATTAGCTTGAAAAATGCTATCCGAAAAATTTCTGAAAATGTTGGGAGAGGATTTGTCCTCTTCCACTATCTCTTGTTCGGCCACGTCTTCAGGAATATTGGGAGGAATCAAGTTATCATGTGCCTCTAGAATCATCTGAATAGCAAATTGTAAGCGTTCTAGATTCAGGCCTTCAGAATTTGAGTTAGGTTGGTTTGTGGGAAAAGGCTTTCTAAAAGGGGGTTTGTAACGCCCTTTGCTTGAAGAAGCTTCTTCAGCCGGTCTTCTCAAATCTATAACTTGATTAGACAACTTTTGAATGACCTTCTGTAATCTTTCTAGATCCAAACTATCTGGTTGAGTTTTTTTGGGGGGAGGTCTAGGAAGGATTTCAATTTTCCTCTTGGAGGATGAAGTAGTCTCTACCTCGTTACAGGTATTGTCTTTTAGGCTGGGAATATATTTCTCGATTTGACTCGCCTCTTCGAATGCTTCTAACAATGTGGCTTTCTTGGACCTTTTTACCCAAATGGCTATGTTTTGGTGTAAGGCTTTCGTGTAGTATGCGACGATAAGATTTTCGATAGGCATCGAGTCCATGGGGATTCGATTCTTTAATATTATGAACATTTTATTAAAATCTTTTATCTTTTCTTTGGGGTTCATCTTTAAACTGGAGAGTTCCATGACCAGGACTTCAGGAGATTTGTAGTCTCTGAATTTCTCAAGAAAACAGGACTCGAATCTATCCCATGATACGATGGTATGGGGTTGTTGGGAAAGTACCAGGTAGAGGAATTGCCTTCAAAGGTGTAGGGAAAAATTCTACATACTACGTCTTCGTGTTCAACACTATGGAGCCTAATGGATAGCATGAATTTTTTGATATGATCCTCAACAATCTGCTTGGAATTTGGGTCAAATTTAGGGAGCCATTTCTCCATATGTTTAGGCAAAGGATGTTGGGGCCCAGGTATGGCCACTGCATCTTGATCGAGCCAAGGGCTGGCGGGATTGTTCGGATTGGCCATAGGTGTGGGTAGTGTCGAAGGTTGAGATGAAGAACTGCCTTCGTCTGATGATTCTTCTCCAGAAGAAGAAGGAGATGAAGGAGGTGGTGATGGTGGAATACCATATCTGTAAGGTAGCTAGAGAGGTAGTGGGGGGGGGGCAGAGGGCCCATAGTGATAATAGTGGAGGTCATTCAATGTAAGGTGGACTAGGTCCATTATATTATTAAATAAGGCCCACTATGGTAGTTAGATATAATAAATGT
>ML812501.1:182549-195730 GCA_009831015.1 Picea engelmannii
GGATGGAATGTAAGGTAGCTAGAGAGGTAGTGGGGGGGCCCAGAGGGCCCATAGTGATAATAGTGGAGGTCATTCAATGTAAGGTGGACTAGGTCCATTATATTATTAAATAAGGCCCACTATGGTAGTTAGATATAATAAATATAAGAGGACTTCTTAGAAGGTTCTACTTCTAGAAGATTCCTCCTATAGAATGTTCTTAGGTGATGGTAGCATTATATAAAGGGGTTCAAGCAATGTAATGAGACATGAAGAGAAATATTGTATTTGGAGCGGTAGCTCAATAGGAGGATGCCCCCTCGAAAAGGCAAGTGAACAGGAGAGGATCCCTTACATAATAGGATCCATTGTATGGTGTTTCCCTACCTCAAGGGTTTGGTAATAATAAATTGTGGTTTCTTCTATATTGTTTTGTGGATCTATTGTGTATTCAGTATTTGTAGTTATTATATTGGTAGAGCTATTTGGTTCTTAACAATATCCTCCTGTTGCAGGAGTGAGGATGTGATCTGGGTCCGTAGCGTTTAGGGTAAGATCAGTACCTTCAAGTTGCTCCCTAATATCAGAGAAGTCTAATGGTTGGTTCAAAGGCCGACTTGGTTTTCTGATACGGGCCAAGGCACTGTGCGTCCTTATGAGGGATTGACGAACAATTTCTTGTACGTCGGACCCTGGGGGGTTTGGAGTTACTGGTTCAACGGTGATCCGTGTATTGTTGTTTGATAAGTTTGTTGTTTGAGGGACAATGTTGTCGTCATAATGACTTCTAGTTACTATAGGTGAGCGGGTAGGTGGGGGAGGAGTCTTGCGACCTCCATGTGCCATTAATAGTATTCAGGCCCTCCTTCTAGCGCCATTTGTTGACGGGTGAAATTGACTGCTCATCAACTGGAAGAGTGAATCCGGTCCAGGGTTGTCTAATTAACCCAAGTTGTTTGGATTAATTCACTCTGACAGGTTTAATGGCTCCGTTGGCCAATCTAAAGTCCTAAGGGAAGTGAAAAATAACTAAAAGAAATGTGATAAATTACTAAATAATAATCGCTGAAATATATATGTGCATCTAAATATATATATATATAGTTTATCTAATTAGTATTTATATAATAATTTTATTTATGATATATACAACATATACAAATAATGAGTTTTAATCTGAACATATACAACATATACAAATACAAGCCCGAATTGTCCCTTGCATGTAACAAATTGTTTTACCACAGCGAGAAAATCATGCCATCGAGCTTTTAGGAACGAAATGGGCATACCTTTATCACAGGTTGTTATTTCCCGAGATGTGAACAGTAGGGTCCAAGGAAATTCCTCCACTTTTGCGTTTTTAAACCATTTTTTACCACTCGCTGGTAACCCTGTGGCTTGACTCATGAACTCCTCGGTAACCTCCAATTGCGCATCACCAACTTTCGCTCTACAACCATCAAAGGAGAAGGCAAATTCTTGGGCAACCTATAAATTGAAACCCTGAAACTTCCTAATGAAAATGAGCCAACCACTTCTCTCCAAATCTTCTCTGGCATCATCGTATGAGAGAAAGGTTTGGATACCGTTTGGTTCAATTCTCACAACAGGAGCCATAGTGGACAGGAGGGTAATCAAACAAACACAGCATACAGGAAGGGTTTGTAAAAACAAAACAGAGCCATAACCCCGAGCCCAACAATGAATGCTGTAAAGACTCATACGATGGGATGGACGTTTAATTGAAATGTGTGCGAAGAAGGTTTGCAAAGCCCAAGGCCATCCTTAGAAATAATGACCATTTGCAAATCGTATGCCACCTCTGAATTCAGTATGAGCTAGTACCAAATCATTAAAATGAGAATAAGTGTACACATCGTGGGTTTGATTACAAGGTTTGGGTAAGTCAAAAATCGAAAAATCAAAATTTTTGTAAAAGAAACGTAGCCAAGAATCAAACCAAAACTATAAAAAAATCAAATCGTGGGGGTTCTTTGTTCATAAAACCAATAACCTCTTAAGCATGCATGGAATTGAAAGGATCAAAACAAAGAGAGTAACATCTTCATGGCAAGGAATCAAAATTCCATAATAAACTATATGAATAATTTGCCTTTAATGAAATTTCAAAACATAATGGTAACCACAGTCACAAATTTCATGCTTTCAGTCATGAAAACAAAGTACGAATAAACAATAGGGAAAAGCAACAACTTACAACTGTCGTTTCGAAAACTGCTCATGAAGAGTGATAAAAATTTATGACCCTAGTTAGGCAGCTATACAAATCGTTTAATTGACATAAAAAAAAAAAAATTTAAGAAAATCATTGAGCTACCAACAAGTTGCTAATATTGAATATCTGTGATCTTCTCTTATGTTCTTCAATCAAGTGCGCAATCCTTCTGGTCATAAAGTCTTTTAACTCTTGCTTCTTTTGTTCCAAAACTTTTTCTTCTTCCTTTCGTCTAGCTTGTTCTCTATCAATCCAAGGTTTTCCTATGAGCATGGTAAACAGGGTGTTGTCTTCAACAAATTTAATGATCTCAAAGTCTTCCTCTGGCGAAGTTCCATTGACAGTCATAGGTATTCGGGCGATCCTTCCACATAGGTTTACTATCTTTCCTCTGAAGAAACTTGTTCCTCCTAGGGAAGGGATCATGGTAGGCTTTCCTATAGCTTCCCAAGTTCTTTCTGGGATAATGTTCACTTGTGTTTCTTCATCAAGAGTACAATCAATGTCAAAGTCCCCTATTCTTGCTTCGATTTGCTCCTTCTCTTTGAAGATATCTGATAGCCTAACATGTATGTGGTCATTCAAGGTATCTTTCATCTACAACAATATCTTTTCTGATTCTTTCTGGGTTTCTGCTATAATCTTCGTCTCTTGATCTCCTTCAGGGTTTGCTTGCTCCATGTTCAGCTTCTCAAGCCTAGCAATCATTCTAGGGAAATCCAAGACTTCATGGTGCATAGCCTTGCAACAGAGGAAACTAGGTCTTCTCCCAGGGCATTCCTTAGCAAGATGTCTCGGTCTTCTGCAACTATAACAGAGGGTTAATCCTCTTTTTCGTTTAGATGTTCCCCAACTCCTTCTGCACTGCGCACCAGGATCATGGTGACTAGCCTGAAAAAAACTCTTTCTAGGATCCTTTATCAAAGCACAGGGCTTACAGATCTTACCTCTTTTCTTCAGATCTGAACTTTTCTTCGCAGATCTGACCTCTTTTTTGCAGATTTGACCTTTTCCCTTCAGATCTGGCCTTTTTTTTTGCGGATCTAACCTTTTCTCTTTAGATCTGACCTTTTTTCTTTTTTTGCCACAAAGATTCACAGGTCAAACAAAACATTGCGCACTAGGGAAACAGATCTATGCACAGAGCTTATTTTGCACAATGCTTTTTCTTCTTCAGTTCCCAGCAATCACAGTTTCAGGTCCCGACAGCAGAACCATTTGTTGGCACAGGGGCAGACCCAGGGTTCAACGCTCAAGAGCGCACCAACAAAACCCTAACTACTGGCCCTTTCAGCAACACCTGCGAAGTAGATGAAGTCTCACCTGAGGTAGAGGCAGGGGTGGTTGCAGGACTAAAATGTTTGCAACCTTAGCTAGGACACATATCTATGATTATCTTGCTTACAACGCACTTAGCATCAATTATTCCTTAACATAAATTCATTAATACACTTCGTTGAAAGTATAGAGCATCGTAGTGAATACTTATACTAAGGAACATTCAGTACTTAGCCACAAAAATATAGGTTAGATTCAACAGATCAAGCGCTAATCATATTTTATATCAGATCTAACGTTCATTCATATATCATCAGCACAGAGCATAACTAGATCTACTTAATCATATCAAGCACTTAGCCAAGAAAGAGATAAACACATTAGAGTGAAGCACAAAGCACTATACACATAGTTACCGTGGTTTACCCCCACCCTGGGGCTACATCCACAAAGTATTATTTATATTATCTTGGTCAAGCAGTTACAACATAGAGATTCAATGACCCTTACTTCACACATGACAAAAGATCTACATAACTCGCTAGATCCTTCTTCCTTTCTATTCGGCACAAGACTACACCAAACTGCACTTATCTTTTCGATCTCCTGCACAGAGCACTCTAAGATACATCTGATCACACAGATCCAGTTACTAGCACTAATCTTTCAGATGTACATCACATGGATGTACTACATTACCATTACCATTTCTACTATCTTACTACTTACATTTCCTATTTATATATTACAAAATGGGCCTAAACGTGCGTAAACCCATGGGCCAACATCCCTTTCCCGTTACATCAACCCAAAACACTAAAATGGACCCAAAAATAGCTCTTGCTTCCTTTATTTCCGCTTCGCGTTGTGCTCCTTCCTTGGCAAGTTGTCGCAGTCCCAAAAGTGGTCAAATATGACCAAGTATTCTTCAAAACTTGGTCAAGGGCCAACATAGACTGTTAAAAAATACAGAGTGGAAGACTCGCTAGAATGGTGGCAACTTTATCTCTGAGAAGAGATGTGACGTCTACGCTCATTCGGAAGAAGATGATTACAATGAAGCTTTGAAGGCATTTTTATGATAAACATGAATTCCAAAACCCTAGACATCCAAAAACCTAACCCTAGGAGATGAAGCGCAAAAGTCACATGGGCTCTGTTGGGGTAAGTTAGTACATTAACTTCCCGGGGTTGTAACTTTTTCATATAATCTCCATTTTAGGTGTGTGATAGCCGATTGGAAAGGTATTTTAGAGAAATACACATTATATCATAAAACTCTAACTCCATCTACAATTTGACTGTGGCAAGCCAAAAAAATATTGTTTAGAGCCCTAAAACGGAACTGGAAGTACAAAAAGATGTACTGACATGAAAAATTCCAAAATAAGCTAGTTGGAATAGGTGGGCGACCTTTAATATCCACCTGGATGTGGTGTAGGGCCTCAGGATAGCCTTGTAAGTGCAGAACCCACAATTACAAAGAATTGTCCCCATTACAGAGAAACATGCTGAATTGAAAACTGTCAAGATGAGCTAGTTGGAATTTGGAATAGGTGGGTGGCCACCAATATCCACCTGGATCACCATTGAAGTTGTGAAGTTTGAAAAGAGTGTCGAGGATAATATTTAAAGGAATTTGTTTTACCATTGAGGAAACGTGGATAAGTGGACAAAGAATAAGATAGTCATTAAGAATTTAATGATAAAATAATGTAATGATAAGAAAATCATGGGATAAATTAATTTAAAATGATCATAAAATAAATTCAAACTAACACATTTTTTATAACAAGATTTGCCTCACCATTGTTATCTTGCACAGAGGGCCTTTTTCCATTTCCCTATGTAGACTTATCAACCCCCATTTTTGATAAATCCAGAGCCAAAATTATAATTTTTTTCCATATATATGCTTCCTAACTGCTTTGCAAGATGCGTATATGCTTGCTGCTCCACTACAGCTCCTGTATATCGGGATTTGTGCCAAAAAATACAAAATGAGGTCGGGTTTCCATGTCATGACAAATGATCTCTGATCTTTGGCCTTCCATATACTGGAAACATTTCAACTCAACCCTTCAGTGGCATTATGGAGGCTATAAGAGCACAATTTCGAGCTATGGAAAAGGAGAGAGAAAGCATTCAACTTTGAGAGAAAAGTTACTCTATAGAAATTACTTCATATTGAGTCTGCATCCCTTTATCCCTCAAGTCTAAACATAATTTTCAGCCCCCAAGCTCTTCCCTTATTGTCAAGAGGATCTCATTATCTCTTTTCTATGAGCTTTCCTTTGGTGGAGGATTGAAGTGGTGGAGACCCAGTTGGAAGGAACTTTGTTTCTTGGTTTCAAACCCTGTTGACATAGAAGTCTGTAATGTTGATACTTTTGTTGATCAATTATTAATAGAAATACTCATTTCCCGTCCTATCGATATCTTGCAAATATATGATTATTATCCATGGGCATGTTTGTAATGTTTAGTAATGGATTGTACTATCTGATGTGCTAACTCATTTTATATATTGTCACTCTATACTTGCATCGCTTGTTTGTTGAGAACTTCTTGTAGGTGTAAAGCTTTGGGTCAAAGTTCTTAACGATGGAATGACATCAAACAATTGGATCAAGGTAGGATTCTTCCCCATCTTGCACATTAGTTTATATAGTACATGTTGGAATTGAATTGATTTCTGTAGTCATACCTATCTGTTGTGGTTTACCCTTGGCCATAGAGAGTTTTTTCCTTGTAACAGAATTGGTGAATCCACTGGGGAGAGATCTTCCTTCTAAGGGTTGAAGTATTTTTCCTTCTTACATTGCTCTTTTGCCTTTGTATTTCTTGTCGTATCACAATTGGACAGAGTCTGTTCACTCTGGGTCTGAGTTTTCATCCTTTTAACCTTGCCTAGCCTTGTTTTAAAAGATATACGCCCTTTTTTCCCTGACAACCATGTGTATACGCTTGTTTTCCCACTACAAGAGGCGTATATACGCCCTTTTCTCTTGAACAGGAGCGTATACCACTTCCCTCCTTGTTTTTTTTCTTGGTTTAGTGACTTCTAGGTAGGTTTTGAGGATCACTGAGCCTTCTTAGGTATCTGTGGTACCTATTGAGATTATATGGGATGACAGGAAACCTTTTTGGAGTTGAATTTTTGGGCAGCATCTTTCTCTTTGTTTTCCATTTTTTATTTGTCCTTGGTAGTTGGGTTGTCTGCTTAGCTGCTTGGTATTCTACTCGAGTGATTTCTTTTATACATAGTAGAAGTTATATATCAAGTCCCTTATCATTCCATGCATTTTCTTTTTAAATACATTGAAAATACAAAAAATAGGCATTTTGCATTGGTTGGTATTTTTGCCTTTGAACCTTTATCATTAGCTTAGCACATTTAGCGAAAAATTTCATTTTACTTCTGAGTTGCAGAGTTAAAATTGAAGATTGCACTTTTTTTATTTAGCATATCATTCACTGAAAAGTTAAAGTTAGGCTTTGCATTATATCTATTTTTATTTTCATGCAGAGTCATAACACCATGAGTTTCATTTCCATACCTCTTTGAGTAATCACAACCAATACAATTTATGCTTTAAACTAAAATTGATTAGTCACGGTTTTATTTTTTAGGGTGCACAAACTAGCCTAGGATTTAGTACCTTGGAATAGGATTTTGTGAGTAAACTTATCCAAGGCAATTAAATCAACTTATGTGTCTGAGACAGGGATTTGAGAAATCCATTGTATAATTGGTAATATCAGGAGGCTCCGCTCACACTAGAGTTAATCACGAGTTCACGCGAAGTTAGTTGAAGGGATAACCCCTGGATACTCACCTAGTGTCAGAGATATTTCTGTGGATTTATTCATATTTGGGGATCTTGCTAGTGCCCATATCTCTGTGAGAGTCGGAGATTTCAAGGTTTTGGGTTTTTCTACCCTGCCCATACGGTGATCCGGACTTACGACTGCTCGCCTGTGCATTAGTTATACAATGGATTATTAGTTTCTTGACTTAGGTTTATCATATGTTACTTGTAGGGGTTATTCTACTTGTATCCTGAGTCAGATAGGGGTTGGAAAACACATCCTTTATGGAGGATTACCTCTTCGGGGGGGTTTGACCGACTGGTTGTTAACCTGATGAGGGCACTTATAACTGATTATGTTACCTCCAAACTTTATTAGGGAGTCTCAGGTCCCTCTTGGACGAGGCATACCTTTTTTAGCGAGGGAGGCCACTCAACCACTTTAGCCCGTTTGCATGCATATTGGTCGTTTGACTTTTTGGTATGGTCTTTGATTACTAGTTGGCCTTAGGATATATTTTTATTTGTTGAGATTCATAAGTCATCATGGAGTCGGACCAGCTTCCTCGCAGGTCCCATCGTTTTTTACAGTTACCATAGGTTTTCAAGATATTGCCTTCTAAAAGGTGTAGAGTTATCAGGAGTGGTACACACACATCCACTTTTCAGACTTGTGATCCCACAAATATGAGTACTAAGTCTAGTCTTCAGAACACTAGGAGTTCATCAACTCCCAATCCCACTATAGTTAATTGCACTCCTTCAACAACTACAACCGCTACAGTTGTAGTGTCGGAAGCCTACACTGCTACTATTGTTCATCCCATAGTCAACGCTTCATCTCTTGCCTCTAACCCTTTTGGGGGTTTTGGCCACTCATCGAGTTACAATGTTCAGACCATCCCCATGGCTACTAGTCTGTTTTCTTATGGTATGCCAAGTTTCACTTCGCAGTCTTCAACTGTCATCCCAACTGCTGACCATAACGCTAGCCTTGGACTTGGGGGCACCACACCTCCTTACACTCCCTTTCCATTTGGTAGCTCTCATGTTCCCAAAGAGAATCCTAATGTAGGAAGTGTCCCCTTCCCTAACCCCTGGTCTAATCCTTCTACGGCTGGATGGAACAACTAGGTTGGCAGACAAGTTGCACCCTATATCCCTATCCCCTCGATGCCGAATTCGACCAATAATTTTGGCATAATGAATCCACTTCAATCCTCCAGATTCCCACTTGGAGGAGGTCATTCTTATGTCTTGGTCACCCCCCAACCTAGATCTAATCCAGTTGGGGGAAGTTTTAACAACCAAGAGTTTGGAGTTAATCCAACTGGGGGAAATTTTCATAACCCTTATCAGAACATTCTTGCTGGAATGATGCTCAATCCATCTTTCACAAATCTTCCCAGAGGAGGGTCTTTTAATTCCGGACAAGGTTCTGGTCCTTACCACAACCCTGGATGGAACACAACTCATAATACTCAGTCTTTTGCAGGAGGATGGGGTCAGTTGTCGCAGTCCTGTATTCCCTTTCTGACCACGCTTAATCTGCCATATTTGTCTAAACTAATGAATGACCCAGTGAGTCATGATCCCACATGGCCCCCTGTCCCCACCAAGCTTCCGTCAGACATTCCAAAGTTTGAAGGTAAGAATGGCGAGGACCTTGATGATCACGTCACTACTTTTCACCTCTTGTGCTCATCGAATTCTTTGAATCACAATTCTATTAGATTACAATTGTTTCAGCACACTCTTATCGGGATTGCGTCACAATGGTATATTGAGCTACCTAGGGCAACATATGGGTCTTTTCAATAGTTAGTGTTATCCTTTCTTAACCATTTTCAACTACCCGTTCGTTACGATGTTGGCCTTGAAATTTTGTCAACTTTACGCTAGGGTTCCGGCACTCATATTTCGGACCATATCCAGGAATGGCGTAGGCAAAGACGGTTAGTTAAGACTCCCATACCCCCAGCCTTTCTTTTAGAATGGTTTTTAAAATCTTTGAACTCTCTTATTTCAAAGGGTGTTTCTACTTCCGGGGTCTTCAGTGAGGAAGAGGCCATTTTTAGAGCCCAACAATTCGATTTGATCTATGTTCAGTCTGGGATGTTATACCACCTTCTTCCCGACGCACCACGGTCGACTCATGATCCTAGACAGGGTCTTGGGCCCCATGCCGATGGCATTGTAGGGTCCACCAATGTAAATTCCACAGACTCGGCAACGAAGTCTGCCGGAGGACTAGCTTCATCTGGATCCTCCAAACCCACCCAATCGGTAGATGTACATTCCGTACAGTCGTCGAAAAACCCAAATGGTGACCAACAACCAAATGGGAATAAATGGAAAGGTCGAAATAATCGTAGAGTTGGGGAGAATAAACCCAAGGACAAGAATAATAATGGAAAACAGAACGATAATGCTGGAGAGGGCACGAAAGAAAAGCGTAAGGTTAAGTTTCCTTGTAAACTTTGTACAGATGATCACCTTACACACTTATGCCCCAAACTTGTGGAGGCCACGAGGCTTTTAAATATTCCGCCTGCTATGCTAACGAATCCTTTTAACCAGCACTTAGCCTTGAGTTCTTCTAATGCCGGAAATGCGTCTGGTGGGAGTCAAAACCCACCATCACAAGATGGCGACCGTGTTTGTATCAATATGGTCGACACAAAAATTGATATAGCCACTCGCTCTCGAGATTACGGCTCTTTAAAAGCTAGTACCAGCCTATAAGATCCTCCTCCACCCCCAGAGACGAATTTACAGATTGATAAACCAGAGCCACTACCTCGTATTCTGAAAGGATTATTCAAGCGCTCTACCCATAACCCTAATGCTAAATCCACCCATAACTACTCTATTTTTTAGGATCTCGGCCAAACACCTTGCGTGATGTATGCTTTGGAGGTACTCTAGACATGTCCATCACAGAGGGATTCCTTACTCTCTGCCTTAAGATCTCTAGAACCTAGTGGCTCAAAGATCATCAATTTCGATGTCACGGACGTCAAGCCTCACTTACCCTACCATGTGGCTTTCCAAGTCCACGTGGAGTATTCTAAATATACCATCAAACGAGAGGTCATTGATGAAGGTGTTGCCACTTGCGTGATGTCCTTAGCTTGTTGGAAAGATATCGGTTCTTCAACCCTTTCAAAGTCATTTACGATGTTGACCGCATTCGACGGTCATTCCTTCCGCCCTCATGGTATTCTCCCCGCCTTTCCGATCTAGTTAGGTGGGAAGACGGTAGAAGTGGAAGTAGAGGTAGTTGATTCACCTCTCAATTATAACATGTTACTAGGTCGCAATTGGACTTATGCTATGGTCGTCGTTGTATCGTCCGTTTTCCGCACGCTTTGTTTTCCTCATCAAGGGGAGATTGTGACGATCGACCAGTTATCCTTTGCGTACTCTATCTCGAACGCATCTGTTGGACCATCGATCCCTGTGGTCAACAATTATCAGTCGGCAATTGAGAATATCGGTGTTAGAATGTATTCTTCCCTCATGGGTACTTTCAACTTCTCAGCACCGATTCACCACATTTACGCCATGTCCAGTACGCTCACTTTAGTAGAGAGGTCCATCCCTTTACGCACTTCTTATTTCAGTGACCCTTGGACCCTACCTTCTCTGACTTCATTGATTGAAGGTCAGTCACATGCTGGCATGGCTATGCCAATATCGGTAGCAGAGATTGCATATCAAGCTATCCTCGACTCTTCTACCGATCCCAATCCTGTTCCCTCGCAGACGGTCGAGGAGGATTCAGTTCTCAGGCCCATGTGGGCCACTTCGTTATCTTGTTCACATGATTTATTGGATGAGACTTTGCCTACGGATGAAGTCATTCTTAAATCCATGAATGTTTCCAAGAGACCTTGGGACGATATGCATCATCGATCTTGTTTTCTCCCAAGTCTTGAAAAAATTGAGCAAGATGATTTTAGATCTACCCTGAGTGAGATAGTCGGTCACGTCATAGTTCCACTTGATACACATGGAATTTACGCCGAAGGGAATATGGAAAGTATTTATCCCACCGTCCAGATCGATATCTCTCGTACCCCTGGCAAGATTGAAAATGTAAATATATGTGCAGATTGTTCGCCAGAAGAGATTTTGATCTACACCAACCTCTTCAAAGAATTTCGAGACATATTCGCTTGGCCATATGAAGAGATGCCAGGGATCGACCCCCATATTGTCGAACATGAGATTGGGACTTACCTGGATGCTAAACCCGTTCGACAACGTACTCTTAGATTTGTTAATCCTAGGAAGGCCTCCACTATTAAGGCAGAGGTAGAAAAGCTACTTAATGGGTATCCAACCCGGTTCCCGTGAATGGGTATCCAACCCGTTTCCCGTGAATAAAAAGAAAGGAACCATCCGTGTGTGTATGGACTTTCGCGACTTGAACAAGGCATGTCCTAAAGATAACTTCCCCACACATTTCATTGATCATATTCTTGATGAGTGTGCAGGGAGCGAAATATTTTCTTTTATGGACGGATTTTCAAGCTATAACCAAATTTAGATCAAACCCAATGACCAACATAAGACGACATTCATATGTCCTTGGGGCACGTTTGCATATCAGAAAATGCCTTTCAGCCTGAAAAACATCTGAGAAACCTTCCAAAGAGCCATGAATTTCGCTTTTCATGATCTCAAACACATAGTCAAATCTTACCTCGATGATCTTGCTGCTCACTCTCACAAGAGAATGGATCATGCTACGCACCTTCGATTGATTTTTGAAAGATGTCGCTACTATAGAATCTGACTCAACGCTCATAAATGCATATTTTGTGTTAGATCTAGCCGTCTCTTAGGATTCTTAGTCTCCGAGACGGGGATCATGGTAGATCCACTTAAGGTTGAGGCAATTCTTCAGTTGCCTCCCCCGCAGACGATTAGACAGCTTCAAGGTTTACATGGGAAAGCTAATTTTTTGCGTTGGTTTATTGTGAATTATTCCAATATCACTAAGGGTTTCATGCACCTATTGAATAAATACACCCCATTTATCTGGGATGAGTGAGCTCAACAGTCTTTTGACACTTTAAAGAAAGCCTTGGTATCGGCCCCTCTGCTGAAATGTCCTGATTACAGTAGAGATTACTTGTTGTATATCGCCACATCTGAAGAGACCATTGGTATGGTTCTAGTTCAGGAGGATGATGAGCTATGTGAGCACGTCATCTACTATCTTAGTCGAAATTTAGCCGGTCCTGAACGAAATTACTCACATGTTGAAAATCTAGCTTTGGTTGTCGTACACGCAATCCAACGTTTACGACACTATATATTGCTTTGAAAAACTACTGTGGTTGTCGATGTTAATCCATTTCAATACGTCCTCACTAGACGTATCATGGGCATAAAATATAATAAATGGATTGTCATCCTACAATAATTTGATCTTGACTTTGCTTCGACCAAGTCCAAGAAATCACTAGTTTTTGCAGAGTTAATATCCGATTTCCCACGATTAGACGAAGATGTTATTCATGTCGATTCATTCACAGATGAACACATTTTCCTTGTCTTGTCGTTCGACCCCTGGTATGGAGATATTTTTTTATATCTTCAAATCTTGAAGTTCGCTCAGCATCTCTCGCGAGATGATCGACAGTGTGTTAGATACCAAGCCAAAAAGTATACAATCGTCGGTGACACTTTGTATCATCGATGAATAGATAGCATCTTTGTAATGTCCCCCACCTCTTAGAGAGGTAATGAGGAGACTCAGTGGCCTGGGCACCCCCACTAGGTCATAGTCTCACACTGAAGGGGGGAAAAAATCAAGAAGTTAAAAGTTATATTTTTAAGTTGACTTAAGAAAGGAAAAG
>ML812501.1:203800-220934 GCA_009831015.1 Picea engelmannii
AAAGGTCAGATCTTTGCTTGTGCTTCTACATCTTGAATATATTGTGATCTCCATGTGTTGATGAATCTTGTATGCACTTAATAACTTAATAAATTAGTAGTAGTTAGTGATTCCAAGAAAGAATTTGGCTTGGGATCATTACAATCTTACGTCATTTCTTAACACACGAAGAAGTCGAGTTATTCCTTAATGATTGCCACAAAGGGGCTTGTGGCGGTCATTTATCTGGGCTTACGACAACCCAAAATATATTGCAAGTCGGTTACTTTTGGCCCACCATATTTAAAGATTGTATTGAAGCGGTTAAGAAGTGTCACCCCTGCCAGGTGTTCACTGGAAAATGTGCTCGCACCTAGCCCCTCTCCACCCAGTCATTACTGTCGGTCCCTTCACTAAGTGGGGAGTAGATTTTGTTGATTGCAACCCAAATTTGGCTGGGGGGCATCAACACATTATCGTGGTTGTCGACTAATTCACCAGGTGGGCCAAAGCCACGCCTACCGTGAAATCTGATGGGAAGACTGTAGCTTTTTTCATATTCAACCAAATCATCGTTCGGTTCGGTATCCCGAGTGAGATTGTCACTGATCATGGCAATCATTTTCAAAATGAAATGATGATAGAACTAGCATCTAAGCTGGGGTTCAAACATGATCACTCGTATCCTTATTACCCCCAGGAAAATGGGCAAGTAGAGGTCGTCAATAAGTCTCTCAAGACCATTTTGCAAAAAACTATTAGTCGGAGCAATTCCAACTGGCACATCATGTTATATCCCGCACTTTGGGCATACCGAACCTCGGTTAAGACTGCCACCGGTTTTTCTCCTTTTAAGTTAGTACACGGTGTGGAGTCGATACTTCCCGTTGAATGTGAAATTCGTTCTATCAAATTGGTAGTTGAGCTCCTACCTAGCACTTCAGATTTAAAGCGACGCCTTATACACCTAGAGAGTCTTGATGAGCAACATTGGGACGCCTTTACGGCTATCAAGGCAAACAAGAAACATGTCAAGGTTTAGTACGATAAGTCTTTCTGTCCCCAGTTGTATGCTGAGGGTGAATTGGTCCTCTTATATGACCAAGCCAAAGAACCGCTAGGGGCAGGAAAGTTTAAACCCATGTGGCATAGTCCTTATATCGTGCGACGTGTTCTATAAAAAGGAGCCTGCGAGTTGGAAGATTATGAAGGGAATAAATTGGATGAGCCCATAAATGGGCTCTACTTAAAAAAGTATTACGCTTGAGCCCTGGGCTTGGGTGAAACCCTTTGTATACTAATGTAAATTTAGTGTATATACACCTTTTCCCTTTTTTTTTCTTTGGCTTGCTTATCAAGTTTTCCCTTTTGTTGGCAGATGTCAATGGAATCTTTGGTTTATGTAGGATTCAGAGATGGAGCCAGTCATCATACACATAACTTATCTTTCGCCGCTTGGGTGATTTTTCTCGTCCGAGGGTCTGCTGGTGTCTTCAGGTGGCGTATGCCTAGGGCCATCCACGAATAATGTGGTTGAATATAGCGTTGTTATATAATTATTGCGCGATGTTATCTCACATAGTATTCTCTTTATAGAGGTGTGCCTGGATTCTAAGTTAGTCATACGTCAGTTAAACGGTTATTACCGTGTGCATGATCTGATGTTACTCCGTCGATTCCTATAGGTACATCTTTTAGAATGACAATTTGATTTTATTACATATTTTCACATTCCTAGAAGTTCTAATCATGTATTCGATGCCTACACTAATTATGTTTTGGATTGGAATTTGTCACATTAATAAAGCAAAGAAGACCATTAAATCAATGTACACACTATAAGATATAAGTACAGCTGAAGATCCCTCTTTTTATATTTCCAAAAAATATGGTGTTTTATATTACAAAATTGGGGCTAAAACCCTCAAAAATACATATACAGCCGATATACATGTCCTGTGACATCTACGCATGTGGCGCCGGATGAGTCTCATGATAGAAAACCATGGCATTGGTGAGACACTGGAAGAGTCGTACCCATGCTCTAGGTACACCGAAAACCTGCCTCCGCATGGCTTCAGGTAGATCCTCCACCTGAACCATAGGAATCCTTTGTGTCAAACGCGACAGGTTTCCCTGCACGTTCTGAAGGACTCTCTCTGCCTCTCCTCCCACTGCCTCATCTGCCCGGTGCCTCTGCCTGTGTCGTAGGAATCCCTCTGTTCGTTGCAGAACCACATCTGCAACCACACAAGTATCGAGTTAATATTTAAAAACACCATCCAAAAAATATTTTTGTTCTTTTAAAATACAAAAATACAAAAAATGAAATATATAAAAAACAGTGTTTACCTATTGTGCCGTAGGCGGCTCCTGGTGGAAGCGGCATATCAGGATCACCTCTGAAATCAATTCTCACATGGGGATAGTCGTCCAGAGCTATGATTTGTCTCCCCCACCAAAAGAAAAAATAATCGTTGTAGGTTGTCACCACCCTATCTGGAACCCAATAGCCCACCAACATTTCCAAAATCCTCACTTGTGCCCTCATTCCTTTGAGAGCCCAAAACTTGTATAGACCGCATATTTTTAATGTCACTTGAGCCACCATATCCCTTTCCACCGCTGCATCTATCTCCTCATGCTCTCTCTCTCTCCACTCCAACACCATTCTGCAAAAACCAAATCAATTTTTGAGTTAAAAACTTATTTTTTTTCCATTTTGCACACATATACGTGGTTTATCCAAGAACAGTCGCGGGTAGGGCCTAATATACGCCCCCTGTATTTCACAAAAGGGCACATATCTGGTCGTATACGCAACATATTAGTAGAAACCTGCGTATACCGAAAAACACAATTTGCGCCCTTAAAAACTAAAAAATGGACCCCAATTCAAAATTGTAAACCATTGAATTTGAAGAGGATGGGATGTAGAGTTACCTGGACCAGACGGATTGTGATTCTGTTTCCTATTGCTCCCGCGATCGTCGTTTGAATTTTGGAGGTATGTTAGTCCAAATTGCACTATTTTGGGTGAAAATGAAAATGACATAGTAAATTATGATTTTATTACTATTTATAAAACATTTTTACCCATTTGACATAGTTTTATGCCATTATTTTGTCTAATGGACTAATTCAAAAGTGGTTTTAAGTTGGTTTTTGTAGTTTCGACTCAATTTTCTTACAGATTTCAACATCATGGTTGGTCATTCATATCCTTAGGTAGGTATATTCATAACCTAGCATATATGATAGGTATTCATTACATTGTGTAGTTTGCATTATCCTCCAATTACCACTTTTTACGCCTTAGGTACAAACCCATTTATTGCGACGCATTAACCTCCATCAGCTATCATAACATCATTAATAAATGGTAGAGACTTATGAAACATAGGTGCCCTAGTTAGAACCTCTTTGTCATTTGGAGCCGATGCCGAGATTTTTTCCTTAAGACCGGGAGTCCATTAGAATTTGATACATGAATTTACAATAAGCCTCATTTCTCATTCATGCACACGTGGCCTTATTACCCACGGACTACCAAAAACACGAGTCTTAGTTAAGCTCTTTTCTGACTTATTACTAAAAATTGAAAAGATCGTTGAATGATTTGTCCCTTTCACACTCGTTAAAATTGGATTTGAAAGATCATGAGTCTTAGTTAAGCTCTTTTCCGACTCGCTATCAAAAATGAAAAAGATCGTCGAGTGAACTTGTCTTATTCACACTCGTAAATTGGATTTGAAAAGATGTCTATTTGGCACAAGTTTACCCCTTTTTCACACCAAGTAGACTAAAAGATATAAAAAAGGACATTTTTTGGCGTTAAATTGTGATTGCATCTCATGCCCTTGCTTGCAGTATTGAGCCTTTAGCCGGTTCTCGCTTTGCGTTATAAACCATGGCCCAATCAGTTTGCATCATCAACCAAGCAGAGCCTTGTCTATATCCTTCGCAATTTGACACCCTATACCCTGGAGGGAACATCACCCCAAGTGTCCATATCTCGCATGCATTTCCTTGCATTGAGCATAGGTATGTTCCACTGTTGGAACTAGTTTTTCTTACTTGTGACACTCGTTCCCTCCTCTGTATCATAGCATTCACTTGTTATGAAAAAACAAAAAAGACAGGCGGGAAGGGAGTACTATATTGTAATTGGCAGTAGTCTTGTCGCCTTTGAACAGAGCACAAAGTTATTGAGTCCTTGCGTCATCATAATTTTGGGTTTAGCATGGCCTTAGGAAGCTGATCTCGTTACAGAATTTTCTCTACCGACTGGTTAATCTTCTAGCCACTATAGATAACATTATGGGTGCCTCCTGCATCTAATTGTCAAAACATTAAGTCTATGCTGCTAGAGTCCATCGTATGTCTCATGCTCTTCTTCAAAGGAATTCTATCAACCTGTGTCGGCCACTCCTCAGAAATCTTGATTTCGCATGTCATCCATACCCTCAGTTTGTCTCAGAATCACATCATACTTTGGTCTTATGATGCACCTTGGCCCTACATTCATCATTGGTAGGTCACCTTGAATCCAACAATCGACATTTCATCATGGGTTGTTGACTAGGTGGTTTCCCTTGTGTTCGACGGCAAGACATCTATTCACACTTTGGGATTCGTGCAGTGTCTTGGATGCCATTAGCCTTATTGGTTGTTTCCTCGCCTTTGTCAACGGTTTTCATCACTAGCTGCTATTCAGAGGGTCTTTTTTGTGTACCACTTTCATTTGGCACATGCGAAAGATGCACAGGGTCGTTGGTTCGTGAACATGTTCTTCGTCCGATCTCCACCAAATCATGAAGCTCCTACTTTGTTCCTCGTGCTGACTGATGAGAGATGCCTTAATTCTCTCCTTTCAGCGGGTCTCTTTCCATCAACTTCAACTCATGTACTCTGGATATGAGACTTAGAGTTTTATGAGTACCTTGAGGTTTGCAGTCATTAGTGGAAGGCTCTCTCGCCATTGACAGATAGAAATACATCAATGTCTCCTGATCAATGGATCTCTCAAATGTTCGACACCAACTCTATTCACATTTGTAGAGATGTACTCAGTGCCTTGATACCTACTTTCATCATTGGTAGGCTATCTCGCGTTTTTTAACGGTATACCTCAATGACCGGTAATAAAACGATGTCTCATCGTGTTCAACCTCAACTTATTTATTCACATGATGTAGACTTGCACCATTGGCGGATGGTATTGAAGACTTGAAGACATCACTTTGTAGACACATCTTTCCTGAGTTGTTGCTTCCATTTCATTGGACCAGTACCTATTTGACTTCAGCGAACATGGGAGATCAGATTGTACTCCATGGTATACATGTATCTTCAGATTGATTTTAAGACTGGTTTCACTAGGCCTTTTTCATGACTATGACAACTATTGTCATGTAAACGCATTTATATTTGCCTACTCATGGCCATGAACACTTGTTGGTATATTTTCCACATGGATCTGCATTGTATTTTTGGCAGCCATGTATGCAAAGTCAATACATAATGTAATTGAGTTCGTCCAGCTGGTTATCTACCACTCCATTTCTGGGTTATTTATAATGTATTTCGGCCATCGTAGATACTCCTCTGATCTCACACATTAGGGGGCATCTGTTATAGAAATATTTGCCTCACCATTGCTATCCTGCACAGAGGGCCTTTTTCCATTTCCCTATGCAGACTTATCAACCCCCTTTTTTGATAAATCTAGAGCCAAAATTATATATTTTTCCACATATATGCTTCCTAATTGCTTTGCAAGATGTGTATATGCTTTCTACTCCACTACAGCTCGCATATATCAAGATTTGTGCTAGAAAATACAAAATGAGTCTGGGTTTCCATGTCACGGCAAATGATCTCTGATCTTTGGCCTTCCATATACTGGAAACGTTCCGACTCGGCCCTTCAGTTTCATTCTGGAGGCTATACGAGCACAATTTCGAGCTATGGAAAAGGAGAGAGAAAGCATTCAACTTTGAGAGAAAAGTTACTTTCGAGAAATTACTTTATATTGAGTCTGCTTCCCTTTGTCCCTCAAGTCTGAACGTGTTCACCCCCCAAGCTCTTCCCTTATTGTCAAGAGGATCTCATTATCTCTTTGCTATGAGCTTGCCTTTGCTGGAGGATTGAAGTGGTGGAGACCCAGTTGGAAGGAACTTGGTTTCTTGGTTTCGAACCGTGTCGACATGGAAGTCTGTAATGTTGATACTTCTATTGATCAATTATTAATAGAAATAATCCATTCTCGTCCTATCAATATCTTGCAAATATATGATTATTATCCATGGGCATGTTTGTAATGTTTATTAATGGATTGTACTATCTGATGTGCTAAATCATTTTATATACCATCACTCTATACTTGCATTGCTTGTTTGTTGAGAACTTCTTGTAGGTGTAAATCTTTGGGTCAAAGTGCTCAATGGTGGAACGACATCAAACAATTGGATCGAGGTATGCTTCTTCCTCATATTGCACATTAGTTTATATAGTACATGTTGGAATTGAGTTGATTTCTGCAGTCATACCTGTATGTTGTGGTTTACCCTTTGCCATCGAGAGTTTTTCCCTTCTAACAACATTATTTAATAAAATTAATAAAATTATGAGTAAGACTCATTAATTAATTGATTGATTAATTAATTATCTAAGGTTTAAAAATTGAAAAGGGGGGAGAGATGAAAATAAATATAAAAAAATAGGAGGGATAATTGAGATAGGATAAATATCAACATAGTCGTTAAGAAATTAATGATAAAATAATTTAATGAAAATCTAACAAGGAGATAACTTAATTTTTTTAATAAATTTTTAAACTAATGAATGAATTAATTAAGATAATTAAAATATGAGCTAAGACTTAATTAATTAAATAATTAGCAGAGGCTTAAAATTAAAAGGGGGAGAGATGAAACTAGGTATCGAAAAATATGAAAGATGAAAGAGAAGGGAGATATAAGGCCTTGGATAAGAGGATCCAAAAAATTAGAAAAGGAAAACGAAGGAATATAAACAGATGAGAAGGCTTAAGAGGAAGGAGGCAAGGAAGGGGGAAAGGGGAAGTCGAGAGAGAGAATAAAACAAGGTGAAATAAATTTTGTTTGACGACCTAGGCGATAAATGATAGGATTCCATGATTGGCTAAGTTTGTACCCATCATCACGATTAAAGTTATTAGGATGTTTTTCAATTTCTAGAGCTTATCAAATGACATGAGATGAGTGATCGGTGTTGAGGCTAGGATTTTGGTTCGTTCAAAAAGAATTAGGTGTTTAGATTTGAAAGAGTGTTCAACAATAGTTGAATTAGTGATGCGATTGTGGGTGGTCTCAACGATGTGTTATTTAAGACGGGCTTTAAAGGATCTACTAGTTTGGTTGATGTATGATTTTCCACGGGAGCATGGAATTTGGTAAACCCATGGGCCTAGCATCGAACAAGTTTTGTCTTTACCAGATATGAATGATCGTTTGAGGGTTTTAAAGGGTTTGAAAATGGTTTTGATAAAAAAAATTAGCAAGAATTTTAGAAATGTGGTCAGTAGTGCCTTGGATGTAGGGAAGATAAATAAGAGCAAGGAGGGACGAGGAGGAAGAGTCGTTCGATTTATGATTGCAGGTTGAGAATAATGATTTTTTTAATTTGAGAGGTGGAATAACCATTGAGCATAATGGTTTTGGTTAGGTGGGATTTTTATTTCTCAAGGAATTGGGGAGCAAAGATTCACATGGCTCGGGTAAATAGAGTTTTTAGAACAATGGATTTTTTAGCAGGATGATGATGGGATTGTTCTTGCAGATATCTATTGGCGTGCATATTTTTCTAGTAAACTTGGTGGGTAAAGGAGTTGTTAGGAAGACAGAATACAAGAACATCCAAAAAGGGAAGAGAGTTATCATTTTTCATTTCCATAGTGAATTGGATATGGGGGGGAATGCTATTTAGATGGGTAAAGAAAGATATTAGAGAGGGATGGCCATGAGGCCAAATGGCAAAGGTATCATCAAAAAATATAAAAGAGCCTTTATCTTTAATATGAAAGTTGTTTAAGAATAAGGACTCAAAACATTCTATAAAAAATATTAGCAACCATGGGGGATAGGGATGACCCCATGGTGGAGATTAAAACTTCACAAATTAAATGGTACCTGATGATGAGTGGAGTGTCCACTCGAAATGTTTGATGTTTCAAAACTCCTAACACATTTTATATCCATAAATATCAAGCAACAAGTCCAAATGACCCATTCGTAAGCCTTTGATAAATCAATTTTTAAGATCACTACCTCTTTCTTAGATAGATTAATTGGATGAAGAGCCTCCTAGGCTAGGACCACCACATCATGGATTTGATGATGTTGTAAGAATTCAAATTGTTCCTCTGAGATTAATTGGATAATAATGGTCTTGAGCCTTTGGGCGATTAGTTTTGACACTAGTTTAAAGATGACGTTAAAACATGAGATCGACATATAGTCATCGAAGGTTAAAGAATCCTATTTTTTAGTTATAAGAGCAATGGATTTATAATTTAGAGCTACGAGCATCTTACTGGATCATTGATATTCCCACACCACTTTCAACAAATTCCCTTATAGAAGATTGTAGAATCCCAAGTAAAATACCACCGACAAGCCATCCAGACTGAGACTCTTTCCTTTTTTCATAGAAGAGAGAGTACTTAATAATTCATCCTCTATCACCTTGACTTCCAGGGAGTTATTCATTTCATAACAAATTTATCGTGTAATCAATTTAAGGATCTAAAGAATCTCATGAATGGGATATCCTTGAGGTTCTTCAAAAAGAGATATGAAATGATGCACTCCAGCTTCCGCTTTTTCTTTAAACGATCTTACCACCTTACCTTCATGATTTTGAATTTCCCATACAGTATTGAGATTTTTATGGCAATTTCCATATTGGTGAAAAAACTTAGTATTATTATCACCCTCATGTATCCAAATGGCATGGCCTTTAAGACACCATGTTATTTCTTCTTTTTCAAGAAGATCTCGTTGAATCACTTCTAGAGACCTTAGTTTTGATAAATCCTCTTTAGTGAAAATCCCAAACTAATTTTCTTCATATATTCTACTTATCTTGAGCTTTGTTTCTTTAAGAAGAGTGTGTGTCTTCTCCTTGAACAAGGAATACCATTCTTTCATTTTTCCTTTCACATTGGATAATTTATTTGTGAATTGTTGCATATACGAAGAGAATACTTGCTAGCTAAGGGGAACCCAATTGTCCTGAATTAATTTTTGAAGTCTTCTTCTTGAAGCCATGCGTGATTAAATTTGAGGGGGGGCACTAGCTTTTAGTCTTCTACTTCCATTTTGAATAGAATCAATAGATGATAAAAAATCCCACCCATTGCTACCCAAGACTTAATAAGGAAGGAATACCCTATCAAGGACTCTGATATTTGGAATTGATCAATCCTTTTCGAAATAGATTCATCATTTTTTCTAAAGTTTCTCCAGGTGGGAACTAACTTGGTTGGCTTAACATCTACCAATTTATGCCTTTCAAAAAAATGAATAAGAAATTGTTCCAATGGGTCCTGTCTAGGATGAATCCCCCACAAGTATTCCAACAGAGGATGAACACCTTCAGCAACCACTCACACAACCAGATCAAATATCAACACACCGATGTTTTGACGTGGTAAAACCCCTACGAGGAAATATCCACAACCCCAACCAACACGACCACTTGGAGAAGTTTATTAATTTAAAAGAAAAATATTACAGAGAAACTTTACAAAAGAGTTTCTCACAATCGATCATCGGAAAATGACCCTCCATGCTCTTTAAATAGAGATCATAGACCAATCGGGTGTTAAGCCACATATCAATGGCCATTACGATCGAGGATAATATGAATCGTTAGATCACTCTATTTCGGGAACATATCCTAACCGTTAGATTTCCTAACTAGAAATGCATACTAATGAATATTAAAGAAACACACTAAGAAACACACTTTTACCTAATGACACATTAGACAAAGTAGATATTAACTAACTTCTAAGTGTGTAAATATCCTAACATCCCCCTTTAAGAACAACTTGGGATAATTTTGAATTATTTACAATAGTGTCACAGTAGGAGAAGGAATGAGGCAATAGATCCTATCCCCCCTTGATGACAACTTCCTGAACTCCTAACATAGATCGAACGTTGGAAAATTTTGCTTCTGTAAGAGACTTTGTAAAAATGTTTGCAACTTGATCTTTTGTAGGGAAAAAGAGCACTTCAATAACTTGATCATGAATGAGATTTATGATGAAGTGCATGTGTAGCTCGGTGTGTTTGTTGCACTGATGTTGAACTGGGTCTTTGGCGAGCTTGATGGTACTTTGATTGTCACACCAAAGGCTGGTCGGATGCTACTGTTGTAATCCAAACTCTGAAAGAATCTGTCGAATCCATAAGGCTTCTTGACTTGCATTTACCACTGCTCGGTACTCTGCTTCTACTGAAGAAAGTGAAATAGCTTGTTGTTTCTTACAGGCCCAAGTGAAAGGTCTTGAACCAAGGCTGAAAAAATAACCTACAGTATACTTACGATCATCAGGGTTGCCAACCCAATATGAATCAGTGAAACCAACCAATAAAGGAGTCCCCCTGAACTATAATGTATCCCAAACTGAGTTGTACCACGAACATAACGAAGTATCCTTTTAACTGCTTTCCAATTACTTTCATGGGGTGTTTGCATATACTGGGAAACAAGACCAATAACAAAGGAAATATCAGGACGGGTATGCGTCAAGTATAAGAGGCTACCAAGTAACTGACGGTATAAGGTGGCATCAACTTCATGAGAAGTACATGTGGCAACAAGCTTGACTCCATACTGGAAGGGAGAAGGGGCTGGTTTACAATTGTCCATGTGAAAGCGATGAAGAAGTTCACAAGCATACTTAGATTGGGAAAGAAAAATTCCTTCATTGGTTTGCAAAACTTGGAGGCCAAGTAAATAGTGCAAAAAGCCTGAGTATGTCATTTCAAATTTCTTCTTAAGGCTAGTTTTCACATGGTTTAAATGTTTTGAGTCACTATCAGTAAGGATAAGGTCATCAACATAAATGCATGGATGATTTTAGGGGCTAAATTTCGGTCATGGGCTAATTTTCCATGGTTTTTCCAAAAACGAGATTCGCTATTTTAAAAATGATTCGCCAAAATTATATAGGATAAAATTATTTTACCTTAAAAATTGCCAAAATTTTATAAAAACTATATAAAATCCTTAGAAATTTGAATATTTTTACAAAAATATCGCCAAACATTTATAGTTGGCATATGAAGGATAAGAAAGATTCACCAAGGTTTCTACATTTTAAAATAAATTTCCATCCTTAAAATCATCCCTGCATAAAGGACAAGGATTATGAGATGGATTCCTACTTTCTTGGTATAGACATTAAGATCATAATGGAATCTAGAGAATCCAATGGCAATAAGAAAGATGTCCATTTTGGCATACCAAGCTCGAGGAGCTTGCTTAAGACCATAAAGAGATTTCTTAAGGCGAAAAACAAGGCTAGAGTCATTCTGGACATAGCCAGGAGGTTGTTCCATGTAGATTTGTTTATTGCAAATATACATGCAAGAAGGCATATTTAACATCCATCTGATGGACCTCCAATTTATGTGAGGCAACAAGGGTAAGAACAAGGCGGTTGGAATTCATTTTTGCTACATGGGCAAAGGTTTCATTATAGTCAATTCCTTCAACTTGGGAAAATCCTTTGGCAACTAACCGAGCCTTGTGTCTTTCAACACTTCCATCTGATGCATACTTAGTTCTATAGACCCATTTACATTTGACAAGTTTTCTTCCTTTTGGAAGAGGTACAAGATCCCAAGTATCATTTTCCATTAAAGAACGATACTCTTCATTCATTGTTGTATCCCAATCTGGATGACCTGAAGCTTATGCAAATGTCTCTGGATCACGAGTCTCTGAAACTCGAGACAAAAGAGAAGAGGCTTGCTGGAACTATGAACTTGTTTGACGCTGATATGAAGGATCACCGACAAGATCACCAGCTGCTTCTCGTGTTGAACAAACCCATCTAGGAAGCGGTGGAGATGGAGCTGGTGTTGGTTCAGGTTCAAAGGACTCATCTGGAAGAAGGTAAGTAGGCAGAGGTGGTTTTTCATCCTCACTGTCATCTAAAGAAGCAACCAGAACAGAAGAAGACACAAACACCGAAGATGGCTCGCAGTCCAAAGAAGGAACAAACACCGAATTAGGCTTGCATGCCAAAGAAGGCATAAACGTCAAATTAGGCTCACAGGCCAAGAGATTTTCATCAAATTTAACATCTCTTCTAATAATAATTTCATTACAATGCCATTGAATAATTCTATAACCTTTGACATCTTCATAATAACCAAAAAATATACACTTCTCACTTTTAGGTTGCAATGATTTCATTTTCTCATCAGGAATGTGAGCCCATGCTATACTGTGAAATACACAGAAGTGACTTACATCTGGTTTAATTTTAGTCCAAGCTTCTTCCTGTGTTATATATTTTTAAAAGCCCTTGTGGGAGTGTGATTTACTATGTCATTTTCACAACTGATGGCTTCCACCCAATACTTTAGACTTAATCCCTTAGATTGGATCATGCAATTAACCATTTCTTTTAATGTGTGGTTGTTTCTCTTAGGAACACCATTTTGTTGTGGTGTATATGGAATAATGTGTTGCATTTGGATGCCCTATGTAGTGCAGTAACTTGTAAAATTATTGTTCACATATTCATCTCCATTATCTGTTCTTAAACTTTGAATTTGATGTCCATATTGCTTTTCTACAAGGGCCATGTAGGCCAAAAACTTGTCAAAAACTTCACTCTTAAGTTTTAAGAAGTAAATCCAAGTATGTATGGAAAAATCATCAATGAAAGTTAAGAAATACTTGCACCCAGAAAAAGAAGGAGAATAAAGTGGACCACAAAAATCACTATGAACAAGCTGCAAAGGGCATGTCGCGTGCCAAGAGGCAGGTTTGTCAAAACTGTCCCGATGATGTTTGTCGAGAACACAAGCACCACAAACACCATCTCTACATGAAACACGAGGAATACCAATCACCATCTGTTGATTACATAGTTGTTGCAATGAGAGATAATTTAGATGACCAAACCACTCATGCCAAAGTTTGTTCAAGCCATCTCTATGAGAAACAAAAACTGAAGAAAAAGATGATGACCCAAAGTTGTCAAACTTGTACAACTTGGTAATATTATCAACAATTCACGTTGCAAGAACATGCTTAGGATGTTTCATATCCTTGATTACAACTTGGTGAGGTGAAAACTCTACAATTTTACCTTCACCTGAATGAGTGATTTGATATATTGATAGAAGGTTACAAGAAAGACTTGGAACACATAATACATCATTGAAATGACCATTTTCTACTTGAACTGTTCGAGATCCTTCAACACTAAGAGATCTATCATCACCAACAAATATTTTCTTGGTGTTACATTCATTTAGAGCAGAAAATATGTCTTTATTCTTAGCCATATGATAAGATGCTTCAGAATCAATAATCCACTCATCAGAAGAATAAGTAGAAGTTGTATTGAAGGAGAAACCAGAAGTAGAAAGTGCATGTCCATGAGAAGAAGAAGAAGAATTATAATCAATACTGATGTTTTTCTTCTTCATCGCTGCTTCTAAAGCAACCATCTTCTTGAAACATTTGGACTCATCATGACCATCTTTATCACAAAAGTTGCAATATCTGTCAGTTTTCTTATTTTTATATTTTTCTCCTTTGTCACCATTAGGAGCGGAAGCTATCTGAGTGGGTTTGGGACCCTTATTTTTCTTATTGTTGTGGTGAGGATGATTCTTCTTGGGATTCTTGGGTTTATCTTTCTAATGGACGACTAAAGATTTGTCGGAGGTATCTGCAATGTTGATCACTCCAAGTTGTACAAGCTTATATTTCTCTCTAATCAAAGCATCACAAAAAGACTCAAGAGTGGGTTTTTGATAAGTTGTCCTTAGAGCCTCTTTCATGGCATAAAATGTAGATACAAACACAAAATATGCACTACCTAGCTTAGAAAGAATAAGATAAATGCAACACTCTTCATCCATCTTTATCTTACATTCTTCACATAAAATTCTGAGTGTTTTAAACTTAGATAGATAGTTTTCAATGCAAGAAAAATCACTTGGACTTAAAGTCTATATTTGATTTTCTAACTGTTGTGCTCAAATAATATTGTGTTTACCAAATACAGATTCAATCTTTTCCCAAGCTTCATCGGGTTTATCAATTTTTTGAAGGTGGAACCTTAAATCAGGAGAGATGGACATTCTGATTAGTCCACATGCTTCGTCATTCCTACTAGCCCATTTAACTTTCTTATCAACATCAGTAGGTTATATTTCCTTTCCCAAGGTAATCCAATACAAGACTTTACTTCTTAATAAATCCTCCATATGGGATTTCCATTAGAAGTAGTTGGTGCTGGTAAGCAAAAGATTACTTGAATAAGCCATATTAAATATGTAGATAATATGGATTTAAAAACTGAAACTGATGATCTGGATGGAAAGATCTCGAAAAATTAGGCGGTTTAAAAAAAATCGACGCTGAAAATGGACTTTGGATGTGAAAGTTATGCCCTTTAAAAAAAATGCATAAACGGTAACCAAAGGACCACGTGATGGTGTAAGTTGCTTTATGAAGTGACCCACTTTCATAAAAAGAAGTGGGGTTCACTTTTACAATGAAAATACTTTATAAAAAAAAACTGCATGCAAAATAAATAACTCTAAAATATTAAAGCTACTTATAGTGATTCACTTTTATACTTGAATTGAAATACACTTTACAATGGAGCATGAACTTTTTCAAAAAAAAGTAACAAAAATAGAGACTTGAACTCAAAACCTCTTACTCAATAAGGAAACTTTTAACCAAATGGCCTAACAAAACATATTTTATTGTTTAGCAAGAGGATTGAGGGTGTTGTTGTTGTTGTTGTGGAAGACAACCTTGGAGAGCGTTCTAAACAAAACTCTTTTGACACAAGAAAAAAATTTCTCTTCTTGATGACAACAAGGGTTAGATCTCGATTAGCTTACTCGGAAAATGCATATGTTTCCTATCTGTTTCTGATTTTCTGAGATCGCACAGGGCGCGGGGAAAAGAGCATACACAGATCTAAAAGAGTAGCAACCCGGAAACAAACAATATAAAACCAAAATAATACTCTGCAAAAAAATTAAAAATGGCATATTCAGGCTTTATACCTCCAGATCTAGCTGAAATGGACATATCTTGGGCAAACATAAACCTTTTCGAGTGAAATGAAAAGATTTCCTGAATGAAATGAGTGCTCTAGATGCAATGGAATAGTCCTCTCAGCCCAAAAATGTATGGAAATGAAAGAAAATGAAGATGAGACAACTCGGCTTCACTATCTCGATCTACAATACGAGTGGGTCTTCAAACAGGCGTTGATACCATGTTTGACAACACATGTATTCCAACAGAGGACGAACACCTTCAGTAACCACTCACAAAACTAGATCAAATATCAACACACCGATGTTTTGACGTGGTAAAATCCCTACGGGGAAACATCCACGACCCCAACCAACGCGACCACTTGGAGCATTTTATTAATGCAAAATAAAAAGATTACAGAGAGATTTTACAAGAGAGTTTCTCACAATCGATCATCGACAAATGACCCTCCATTTTCTTTAAATAGAGATCATGGACCAATTGGGTGTTAAGCCACAGATCAATGGACGTTAAGATCGAGGAGAATATGAACTGTTGGATCATTCTATGTCGGGAACATATCATGACCGTCAGATTTCCTAACTACAAATGCATACTAATGCATACAAAAGAAACACACTAATAAACACACTTTTACCTAACGACGCATCAGACCAAGTAGATCTTAACTAACTCCTAAGTGTCTAAATATCCTAACACTCTCATAATGACAAAGTGATATTAGTATCCACCTATGAGAATGGGTGTATCATTAAAAATTCCAGGGTCCGCCAAGGATTCCCAATATGGTATCTTATCCGAATATGGGCCATATACATTTAAAACTTTTAGTCGGATGCCAAATTATTTTACCACCAAATCTACTAGGATGCCCAAACTTAAAATGGAAAATGACATTTCTTTAAAGTCAAGACTCCAAGTTGTTAACAAGCCACCCGATAGACTGAAAATGTCCACTATGCAAAAAGACCAATCTTTTAGCTAACGCTCAAAGATTACAAGAGTTTTTTCACCTGCAATCATTGTTTCTTGAATAAGAATAATCCTTGGGATATATGCTCTTACGATCCTTTTGAGGGAAGTTAATTTGTAGGTGTCCCCAACATCACGATCATTGAAAGAAAGAAAAATCATGGGGATACCCTGGTTAGGGGTTTCCTTGCTCCAAGGGCCCTCTAAATCATAGATTGTTTTCCTCTTTTAATGTCCATCACAACTTTTTGTTGGAATTTTAATAGGTGAGATTTCATCCAAACCTATGGAGCAAGGGGATTTTCCATTGCCAACCCACCTACCGAGGATGAATCATCTTTTATCCTCAACTTGGACCTAAGGTTGTAGCCTTTTTTGGGAGGAACGTGACCTTGAGAGAATAGCAAGTTTGACTCTATTGAGACTCCTACAGAAAGGGATTGCTCCCTATCCCATTTTGTCACTTCAAAGTTTAAAGGCGAAAAAGTGGCAGCTATTGATGACGATATAAGGGAGGCCTTAAGAGAGGGGGAATCCAAAACAAGGATGTGGTTTGGGATAGGGGGATGGGCACAATGAATAACTAAAATTTCTTCTTCTGATTTTAACTTGTTAGTCTCTAAATTCACCTTAATATCTTCGAAACATTCCAAAGGAGATAAAGGAGAAGGCAAATACGAGAATGGGATCTCTCTAGGAGAAACCCCTACTTCATTCACTTGAAAGAGCTCCAATCCAACATATTTTGGCGAGGCATGCACATTATGATAGGTTTTCTTAGCTTCAGAAGGGATAGCTTCCTGAGGGTTTTCTTTGACTTCGCCCCTTTCTTTATCGAAAGTTTCTTCCACTACATCTT